>JAKSZT010054566.1:128104-252517 GCA_026826555.1 Tolypeutes matacus | reverse complement strand
CCTCCCAGCCAACCCTACCTTTTGTAACCCATTATCACCTCCCAGCCAACCCTACCTTTTGTAACCCATTATCACGTCTGCTGGACTTTATCGCTGAAGCAGTAGCACATCTGCCCAGGCTTGAAGGGAGGAGTCAGAATGTCCTCCCACCTCTCCGTGGGAGGTAGGTCAAAAAGTTGGGGACCATTCCCTCCTCAGCCCAGTGATTCTTCTCTGATAAAGAACCTGTGTGAAATGGGGCAATGGTAGGAGTGGTCCTTGGTGTGACAGGGCTCCAGATGACTCCAGAGGGGCCCAACTCAAGAGGGAGTAGCTTTCTGCTAGAGAAGCTGAAAAGGATCTAATGAGTGTAACCACATCTGGCTTCCATCCTAATCTATGGCCTTGTGTAAAAGACAGACTAACAGAGCAAATCCATAATACAAGAAGTAAATCTCTGACAATCCAAGCAACCAAGAATATAGAAGGGAACTCTAAAGGAAATGGACAAGATTTTGAGCCTTTGCAAATAGTTTCCATTACGTATTAAAACCTCTATACTTTTCTTCACATAAGAACCCCTCAAACCCATAGCAGAGCCTGGTGATTACTAGAATTGAACATACTTTGCAATTGTTATAAACACCTTTTTCACTTTTTTTCCTGTATTACCTCATGCCTTTGTGTGCAAGTCATGGCACAACCCAAAATTCATTCTTAGTTGGGAAAAAAAAAAAGTCTGATTATGGTGGAGACCACACCCAACGCTGAGAAGTGACGGATCAGTGGTGCCGTCATTGTTGAGGTTGGGTGTGGGGTCGTGCTCAGGAAGAAAGAAAAGCCTTTCGGGTTGCAGCCGCGGGAGGTCTGGACACAGGCGGCCATGGGAATCGCCGATATTAAACGACACATACCTTGCCTGAGTTGCTCTGAGGACTGATGCCTAAACCATCTCAGTATGGCTTATAGAGGAGGAGGTGGGCATGGCCAGCCTCCCTCAGCTGCACTCTCCCGTGTTAGTCCTGGAAGTCATTCCCCATGTAGAACTCATTCCCATACTATATGCATGGTGTCTGACTTTTTCTATCCAAATATGGGTAGCGTGGAAAGCCACATTTACCAGCTCTCTCAGTGCCTGATTGAAAGAGAGCACAAGGTCATAATTGTCACCCATGCTTACGGAAATCGAAAAGGCGTCCGTTACCTCACTAATGGCCTCAAAGTCTATTATTTGCCTCTGAAAGTCATGTACAACCAATCTACAGCCACGACCCTCTTTCACAGTCTGCCATTGCTCAGGGACCGATTTGCTTAGTGGTATAATACCTGAACTCTGTCAGAAATATCCAGATTTAAATTTCATAATTGGAGGAGAGGGACCAAAGAGAATTATTTTAGAAGAAGTACGGGAAAGATACCAGCTACGTGACAGGGTGCGTCTCTTGGGAGCCTTAGAACACAAGGATGTTAGGAATGTCTTAGTACAAGGACATATTTTTCTTAATACCTCCCTTACCGAAGCATTCTGCATGGCAATTGTAGAAGCAGCCAGTTGTGGTTTACAGGTTGTAAGTACCAGGGTTGGTGGAATTCCTGAGGTACTTCCAGAAAATCTTATTATTTTATGTGAACCTTCAGTAAAATCTTTGTGTGAAGGATTGGAAAAAGCTATTTACCAACTGAGGTCAGGGGCATTGCCAGCTCCCGAAAATATCCATCACATTGTAAAGACTTTCTACACCTGGAGGAATGTTGCAGAGAGAACTGAAAAGGTGTATGACCGTGTGGCAGGGCAGGCTGTATTGCCGATAGACAAACGACTGGATAGACTCATCTCTCACTGTGGCCCAGTAACGGGCTGCATTTTTGCTCTGCTGGCTGTGTTCAACTTTCTCTTCCTCATTTTCCTGAGATGGCTAACTCCAGATTCTATCATTGATGTTGCAATAGATGCCACAGGGCCGAGGGGTGCCTGGACTCATCCATATTCTTACAGTAAAAAAGGGGGAGACAAAAATGAGATTTCTAAAACCAGGTAGAAGAAAGCTTCTATTGTACTACTTTAAATATTTGTGATAGTTCTACTGAGGCTATTGAAAATAACCTTGCTTTTTTTTTTTAAGAAGTTAATTTAGTAAGTTATGCTACCTCTATCATTCAATGCTTTATTTTGAGGAAAGATAAAAACTTACGCAATTCCTGAGTGTAGAAACTCCTTGCACTTACCTAAAATTTAGGACAGAAAATTTAAGCCACTCAGGTATGAAATTTTTCAGACTACTGAAATCCCTCTAGCAGAGATGTTTTAACATTATATTTTGGGAGCTTTGGGTGCCAAACATTTTCTGGGCATTCTTTTGGCCGATTTTTAACGTTCTACCATTAATTAGACATTCACCAGATGTTTACAAGTTTTCTTTAGGGAAGTACAACAACTATATGAACTATTTTAAGTCATGTTCATATACATTTATTACATATTTAAGTCATGTTCTTAAACATTTATTGGGTGCACTCAGTAAGTGTTATATCTAATCAGCAGGTTTCTCCAGTAAGATGGTCCATTAGTTATCAGCATCTTTTGAGCACCTCTTACCTGGAGAACATTGAACTAAATACTTCCTTCCGTTAAGGACCAGCGGTATATTGGTTCTTTGTTTATTACTCAAATTTTCATTGTAGTAACAGTTAAAATGAAATGGTAAAATATCCAACCTGCCAGAAGTGCTCATGCTACTTAATGCCAGGATAGAATTGCTGGTAGCCTGAGTCCTTCTTTGAGCCTGTTGTATGCATTCTCCTAGGTAGAGCCTTTGTCCTCAGTTCTCTTTATGAAAATACTTTTTACTTTTGAAGTACTAGGGACCGCTACACTGTTGGTGATGGTGCAGAGAAACTCTCCACATCTTTCAGTGCTTAGTTCAGTCTTCTGTAAATGCCTTTGTGTTATCTGAGCAGAATGTACAAGGTGTGCCATCTCAAAATCAGCTGCTATCCTGCACCTTTGCTATAAGTCACTCTCCTTCACTTGTGGCCTAGCTGATGTCTGATGAGTATTGTCAGTGTGCAAAAGTCTTTATCCAGAATTTTTTATTTATACCAAACTAAGTCTGAAAATTTTAAGAAATACAAGTCTCTTTGTAGGTGGGTTTGTTAACTGGTAATTGTTGTTGCCCAGAGCCATGGGTTTTTTAACCCCAAATTACCATATGGTGTGTATTGTTAATTCTTTGAACTCTTTCAAATAAGTTTTTGTGAAATAAAAATGATGAGGCACTTGTGGGTGTACTAGATAGCGTCTGTCAGTATTGTGAGTCGGTACAGGATTTTTTTTTTTTTTTTTACTGACAACATTCACACAACTTGTTACTTTTTGAAAAGTGTCTTAACATGACTTTTAACTGGTTGCCACTGGTATAAAGAAACATACTGTTTTGTTTGTACTAAAATACAAATGCAAGTGTGTAATTTTTAAAATCTAGAGTTAGGATTCCTTTTGTTGAAGAGAAATGGACTGACCCAAGCCATTAAATCTTAACTGGGATTTTCATGCCTAGAAGTTAAATTATATAAATATGAAATCTAACAGCACCAGTATTCGTGATAAAGTAAGAAACTATAGCATTTGGTTTTATTTATTAAGCAATTTTTAAAGGCATACTGCTGTTTTTTCTTATACTTTTGACTTTTTTTCTTTTCAAAATTGCCATGTGTACTTGGCTTAAATTATGTAGAACAGAAATAGGATTCAGAGTTGTCTTTGCATGTAAACTTTATCATAGTTTGCAAATTAAAATTCTTTTCCTTGGGATTTTTTTTCCTAACATGAAAGTAAATTTGCTTGTCTTATGTAAATCTTAAGTTTCAGGCTTCCTTGGATACCTTAGTTATAACTGTCAGAGTTGCACTGGTCAATATGTGGAAACATATTGCACTAGCACTACCCTGCTACTTATATTTATTTGAAAATGACTTTACAGCAATGAGAATTTATGAAAAATACATTGTATTTCTTTTAATTTTACAAAACATAACACCTGTAAAACTGATTTATTAAAACATGCAATGTGTCCAAAAATAAAGTTCAAAATGGCATTTTGACAAAAAAAAAAAAGAAAAGCCTTTCCATATTTTTAGACAGAGGGAATTAAAAGTGAGGATTTGGCTGCAAAAATGTTGGAAATGCTGGAGAAGCAAAAGGAAAAGTATTATTATCGAGATATAAGTAGCTGCAGGATGACGAGGAGGAAGAAGCCTGCACCTGCCACGACTCCGCTAGAACACCGCTGTCACCAAGCAGGGCCCACACGAGGCCACACTCTCTCCCACATGCCCACTGGGGCTGCTGAAATCGCACTCCCCACCACTGCTGCTGAGCAGGAACCCAAGAGCTAGACACCCCTCCACTGCTGCCTTCTAACTGTATGCAAGTGTCTCCCACTGGTGGAATGTGATGGGCCTCTGCTAGCAATGGAGATCTGGGCAATGTGGTTTTCAAGCTTCTAGCCCCCCAGAGTGCGGAGAGTATAGAAGGGTGGGCCTGGGTCTGAGTAACAACAAATAATGTTGGACAAATAGACTAGTTAGAGGGCACAGGGGTAATAAAAAAAAAAGTTGAGGGTCATATTTCAAAACTGCCACAAGAGCTTCTTGACTGTAGGAACAAAGTAGAGAAATGATCCCTCACTGAAGTATTCACACGGAGAGATTTACTGGCTAAACTTGGGCCTAATATTGTGGCAGTGATCATTTTTCACTACATTTTCAGAGTTGCTCTTGTATCTCAGAGGTTCGTTCTAAGATGTTGATATTCAGCTTTGAGCACATCTTGATTTGAACCCTTAGCTAGTCAGCATTGGGCCAGAGTGCCTATTCGTTGCAACTCTAAATAATAATAATTCTTATAATAACAAGCACATCCATAAATATTTTTGAGCATTTCTGTGGGCCAGGTGCTGTACTGAGAGTTTTACACACTTGCTCCAGTATTTCCCTGAATTCAGGCTTTTGTGACTGGCCTTCTTAATTTTTACTAGCCATTCATTCATCTGGCTAATATTTATTGGGCACCTGGCATGTGTCAGGCACTGGTCTAGGTATTGGGGACAAAACAGACAAAAATCCCTGCCCTTCAGATGGGGGACAGACTACAAAAAATACCATCTGTACCTCCTGGGTCGTTGTCATACTTCATCATTCTCCCCGCCCCCCATCTTTCTTTTTGTCTTTCTCCTTTTTTCAATGTAGCCTGGACTTTAGCACTAATATTTGTGGAACTGCGAGTTTCATGTGGAGGGTGGTATATGTGTATTTTTTCCAAGTACCAATTCACAAATACTACTAAAGTAATAACAAGTGCTTCTTCATTGCCCGCCTCTGTGTGCCTGGGGTCCGTGTACCAGCAGCCTGTGTGCCACACTTTGGGAATCACAGGTTTAATCTTCATACAAGCCAGGAGAAAGGGGCTGTGGGGTTCCCCGCCCTACAGATGGGCTGTGTCCTCTTCCCAAGATGGCACATCCGAAGGGCAAAGCTGCGAGTGGGCCTGTGACCAGGACAGCTCAGGAGAAGGGGCTGAGATTCCCCCACTCCCAGCCCCTCTCTGCTGGGAAGTGTGTGTCTCCAGAAACTGGAGATGCTCTGGACCTGAAGATGGGAGGCCTTCACCCAAAGATTCTATGGGAGAAGGGGCACCACTCAGTCATGGTGGGGATGGGGGTGGGGGCAGCCTGCAGATCAAGGCCTGGTTTGACCATATGAAGGGTTGGCTTGGGTTTGGGGGAACTTTGGGACATTCACTTTGAAGATGGAGACCCCACTGCCTACTCTGGGCCCCTCTGCCAGGCAGCGCCCTATAGCCTCCGCAGGTGCACAGATACCAAGCCCCTCAGCCTGACAGTTCCCCAGTCACTTCTCTCTCCAATAAAACTCCCAGATGCCCGACTCTGAGTTTCTACTACATTCCCTGCCTGTGCCCAGCTCTGGACCCCTTGGCTGCCTGCCTCCTGTTCACCTCCCTGCATTGACATCTCCACCCTCTGCCAGGGTTTGCCCATCTATCCTCCCTATGGCCCACCCTGAGGACCTTTTGCCCTGAGGACCCCAGGAATCTCCCCCAATCCTAGCAATGCACAGGAGACCCCCAGCCCTTCTCTCAGCTTCACCTCTCCTTTTCAAAGACAAGAGTGGGGACAGGAAGTGGCTTCCCCTACCCACACGCCCACACTCAGTCCCCAGGAGGCTGTGAGTTAATCCTTAACCTGCAGGGGTGAGAACTGACAGGGTCCATAGAAGGAGAGATACCCTGCACCAGCAACTTTCCATGCAGACAGCCCCTCCACCAAGCAGTGCCTTAGTTTCCCCATCCGTGGGTTACCTGACTCATGCCCGACCCTGCTAATGAGGTGGGGAGCTCCTCCTTGGCCCTAGGTGCCCGTGATAGCCCTCCCCACACAGAAAGCCCTGGAAGCCATCTGTGTCCTCTTTCCCTCTGTGCCCCAGCCCCCACCCCCAGGCCTGGTCCAGCCTTAACCGATCCCTGGGAGCTTCCTAGGCCCCCTGGAGTCACAAACAATGGGGTTGGTGCAGCTGAGTTACAGGGCCCCCTCGCCAGGGGCCCGTCCCTAACCCCACCCCTGCCCAGATATAAGTCAGCCTGACCACCCAGTACCTGGGGCCACCATGGGGTGTTCTGGCTGCTGCTGGTGGGTGAGTGGGAACTGGGGCTCTGGAGGGGGCTTGGCTGTGGGGAGTGGACCTAGTCCTTAGCTGACACCTTCTACCCTCAGTACTGCAGAGCCAGGTGACTTGGAACAAGGAGACCAGAGGTGAGGCTGGATAATGCTCCCTGATCTGGCAAGGGGGCAGAATTATGGGGCAGGCAGGAGGGGCCTCTGGGAGCCTGAGGGGAGCAGGACCCTGCCCCAGGGGTCCAAGAAAGAGCTAGGCAGGCTGAGGAACCTCAGTGACCTGGGCCTCCCCAGCCCCACTCCTGCACCCCTACGGGCTGGGGCATGGAGACCAGGACCTCCCAGGAGAGGACGATGGCTTCTCTGAGGAGCTGCAGCTGCTGGAGCCCTTCATGCTCTTTGGGGTCACGTGCAGAAGGGCCTACGGAAGTGCCCTGACCCTTGACCCTGACCATGTGGTCCCAGGGCTCTGTCTTCTCTCTGACCCCTCCTCTGACTCTCATCTAGTCAATACCTGCCCAGGGCTACTTCCTCCTTTGACCTTTAGCCTTTAGCCTTCTGGGCCGTGGGCCCTGACCCCTGACCTAATGCCCTCCCCTGTCCCACTCTTCCAGGTCTGTTCTAATGGGCTGGTGTACTTCGGGAAGCTGGTGGCCCTTTCCACACCTGAGGCATTTCCCCTGGAGATGGGCCAGGCCTTTGTGGCTCGATTCTGGGCAGATGGCTCCACGTCCAGTGGGGCCATGTGTGGTACTGGCAGAGCCGCCAGCCAAAGCTGCTGCGGCTGGTGGCCGAGGAGTTGGCTGCCGCCTCCCCCCGCACCCCTCCCACCCCACACACCCTCCTTGTGGCCACCTGGGACCACAACCCCTTCTTTGGGGCCCTTGGCCCCCAGGTAAGAAAGGGGGATGGGGAGAAGGGCCTAGCCCAGGGTGAGGCTCTCCGACCTGGTCCCTGAGGAAGAGGGGCTTTGATTCCTGGGCAAGTGGGAGACATCTTGAGGGAGAAGGAGAGACAGCGAGAGGGAGGGAGGGAGGGAAAGAGAGAGGTAAAATGGGGTGGGGGGAGAGAAGGTGACAGATGGAGAGAGAGGGAAGCAGAGATAGAGTGAGAGAAGAGGGGTGAGAGGCAGAGAGGAAGACAATTGGAGAGATAGAAGGAATGACAGGGAGACACCAAGCAAGAGGGACAGAGGCAGAGAAAAAGAAAAAAGAGAAATGAGAATGAATCAGATGGAAAGAGAGACAGAGAAGGAAAAAGAAAAGAGGAAAGCAAGAAAGTCACAATAAAGACCTAGAGAGAGAAAGAGAGATTGGAGGGAGAGGCAGCAAAAGAGACAGATGAAGAGAAACAAAAAAATGAGAGACAGACATCAAGTGAGAGGCTGACAGCTCGGTCGAAGTGGACTTGGACAGGGGACCAGGGAGGGAGCAGCACCGAGCAGGAGGCAGCTCGATGGGATGGACAGGTGCCGGCTGGGGAGTGGACCGCGGTGGGGGGGTGCTCCTGGAGCAGCCCAGATGGGCCCTGGCTGCACCCTCCCCCTCAGGTGGGCACCTTCCAGGGGGTGCTGGCCATGGGTGCTGCCTCCTGGCCACCATCTCTCTACACCGACCTGCAGTGGACCACGAGTGTGGCCATGGTGGGAGCCCCCGCCACGGCCTGGGGGCTTCACGGCCCAGGTGGGTGGGGGGAACCAGCAGAGGCTGTGTCCCAAGTCCGTGCGGAGGGTGAGGAGATGGACTGGCTGACCTTGTCCTAAATCGCACCTCAGGTGGGCTTTGACAGTGGCCGGAGGCAGGACTACTTCACCATCCCCGGCTCTAGGACCCCCGACATCCTGCAAGTGGCAGGCACCCGCAACGTGGGTGTCCCAGAGCACTGGGCCTTCCGCCAGGATGCCTTCGCCGTTCCCAGTGGCCGTGCCTACAATGGTGAGGTGCTGGGGACCCCTGCTCCCCTCAGCCTGTTCCATCTTCAGACTCCAACCTCAGGACCCAGGGTCCAGGCACCCCCACCCCAGCCCCACTCTCTCTGCAGTCCAGTTCCCGCCCTTTGGCGCCTCTTTCTGGAACAGTGACGCCTGCAGCCACCGGTGCCACTGTGGGCAGGAAGGCGGGGTGCAGTGCTGGCTGGAGGGCTCCCTTCCCATGCTTCTGGGCCCCTCTCAGCCCCTCCTGCTGCCTGGGCCCCCAGGGCCACCTGCACACACTCTCAGGACGGCAGCTGTGGCTCCAGCCTTGCCACTTCATCCTGGCGCTGCTTCCTGGCGTCATGTGGAGGTGGAGCTGCTCAGGGGAGTCCCGGTGCTGGGGGCCCTCGTTTGGCTGGTGGCCCACGGCCAGGTCGTGGTGGTGAGAGCTGAAAGCCCCTCAGGGCCCGTGCTGGTGAGTGAGGGCAGGGGCAGAGCTGGATGGCAGAGTGGGGGCACCCTGGACAGAAAGGACAATCAGATGACAATCAGATCAGTCACAGAGACTGTCAAAGAGACTGGAGGGTAGATCACCAAGTGGACAGGCAGATGGTCCGGCAGACAGGCAGAAAGAAGGACAGGCAGGCAGATGGACAAGCAGACAGACCATCAAACACTGAGAGGCAGACAACTAGACAGACAATCAGACAGATGGGCAGGAAGATAGGATGGGTGGGCAGATGGACAGAGAGTGTCAGGCTGATGGGAAAACAGAAGGACAGAATGATATGGGGAGGAACAGGACAGGCGGTGAGACAGGGGGAGGGCCAGGAGGCAGATGGGTAGGTGGACAGACGGTGGGCAGATGGCAAATCACGTGCAGGCTCGCCTGAGGCCTACAGGCAAGGGGGAGCCTCCCAGGTCCTCCATCATCCTCCTGGCTCTCCTCCAGACGCTTCCCTGCCTGTCAGGGGCAGTTCTCCCTCCAGGGCCTCAGTTTCGCCCCTCCCCCTCTTTCCCCTCTTTCCCCTCTTCCGCCTTCTGGCTCCTTGACGCCAGCGACTGGTCAACCACACTGGCCGTCCACTCTATTGACACTGCGC
Organism: Tolypeutes matacus; assembly: GCA_026826555.1. Classification (NCBI taxonomy): domain Eukaryota; kingdom Metazoa; phylum Chordata; class Mammalia; order Cingulata; family Chlamyphoridae; genus Tolypeutes; species Tolypeutes matacus. The sequence continues at coordinate 242,834 of JAKSZT010054566.1, read as the reverse complement.
CTTTTCCCCATCCCTCACCTCCTGGGACCCCAGGCTCCGTCTACAACCCCTCCTGGCCTGTGCCCTCATCTCCATTGCCCCTCCCTCCCTCTAACTCAGGAAGCCCACCCTTCCACTTGCAACCACTCCCACATGCAGGGCAGCTTTGTACTGGGACATAAACCTGAAGGGTCAACCCACCGCCATTCCCTGCTCCTCTCACTCGCCCCCTCACCTCTCTCCTCAGACCAAACCTCCCCCGCCAAGCTCCCCCCCCCCACGCTCCCCCTCCACCCATGACCTCATGCCTTATTTCCCTGGGAGACCGCTGCAGGAAGCATCCATGAGCTCCCATCACCGTGCCCTCCCTGGAGCCCTCCCTGCTCCTGGCCTCTGCGTCTGCGTCCAGCCCCTCTACCTTCCTGGCTGCTATGGCCGAAAGCGTCCTGTGCTCAGTGGTGTTCAGCGTGTGGCCCCTGGACCAGCAGCACCTAGAACTTGTTCGAAATGCACATTCTTGGGCTCCCCCACAACTCTGGGGCTGGGCCGGCGGTCTGTGTTTGAACGAGGCCATCAGGGGATTCTGACGCCCCCTGAAGTTTGAACACCACTGCTCTGTGTCTACACCACACCCTGACTCCTTTCTACTGGATCCTTCTCACCCACATTCCAACAGGCTGTGAGTTCTCCCTCAGCCCCAGCTTCCACCGCTAGCTGTGGCCCTTTTCTGAGAGACCCTTTAAGCAAAAGCCCCCAGACAAGCTGCCTATACTCGCTACCTCCAGCTCCTCTCCCATCAGGGCTCTGTCCCGCTTCAACTTCACGCCACCAAAACCACCCTTTGCCAAGGCGCCTGCTGGGCTCCACGTTGCTAAACCCAGTGGCCAGTCCCGAGGCCACACCCTACCTGGCCACCAGCGACTTTTGACGCACCTGACACCCCCCTTCCCTGTGAAACACTTCCTCCCCTGGCTTCCCGGACCCCACGCCCTCCTGGTTCCCCCCACCCCTCCAGCTGCCCTCTAACTGCCGCAGCGCCCAGGGCTCAGTACAACTTCCTGTTGTCTTCATCTTCACCCATCCCCTCGGGCAGCTCACCCAGATTTTCTGCTGTAAATGTCTCCACCTGTGTCCACTTTCCCTCTCAAGTTTCACCCAGGACCTGGCCCCCACCTGTCCCTTCTTCCTGACAAAGGCATTTCTACCCCTCACTGGAAGCCCCCTCCCGCCCAACAAGTGACCTCATGTCGAGGTCCCCTGACCCCTGTGTGGTATCCTCTCCCCACAGGTGAATGGGCAAATGATTCCTCTGCCCCTCTCCATCCCCGAGGCTGGGCTGGCTGTCCACACATGGGGCCCAGCCACTCGCCTGGCCAGGGACACGGGCCTCGAACTGTGGATCCAGGATGGGCATCTGGAACTCAGGGTACCAGAAGCTGAGGTCACCATCACCAGGGGCCTGTGTGGGCCTGAGGCCCTGATCCCTCTAGGAACACCCCAGCTGGAGCCTGGGCAGTTCCAGGACAGCTGGCAGGAGACGGAGCCCTGTGGCTCACAATGGCCAGGCTATCCAGTCCACCTGAGGGCCGGGTATGCAGGCCCTGAGGCCTGCGGGCGGCTCTCAGAGCTGACGGGTCACTTTGCAGCCTGTGTCTGGACACTCCCCGTGGGCCAGTTCATGGACAGCTGTGTAGAGGAGCTGTGTGCAGCCAACGGGAGCCTGCCGATCCTCTCTCAGTCACAGGCTGCTTTGCCCGGGCCTGTCAAGCCATTGACCTCCCTGTGGGTACCTGGCATGGTCCTGGCTTCTGTGGTGAGCTGGAGGGAGGTAGTGAGGAGGTGGGTGGGAGCTAGATCCAAGACTGCTGTGTACAGCTGCACAAGCTGTGCATTGCACAAAATCAATTGACCCCGTCCTAGAGTGTGAGGTGGACACAGTCCTAGTCTGGGTGAGGTTAGGGGGAGTGGGGATGTGAAGGGACACAGCCCTGTCCTGGAGCTCTGAGAAGCCATCACCCTGACCATGGCTCTGACCTGGGAGAGGGTGATCTTGAGTCAAATGCTTGATGCTGATGTCTCTCCCTCTTCTGCTTGCTCCAGAAACATCCTGCCGTGAAAACAGCCACTGAGAGACGGGTGCTGACGTCTGCAGGGCCAGCTGTCCCCACGAGGATGTGCCTCTGGTCTGTCGCAGGCAGCTACTTGTTCAGTGGCGGGGCCTGCACGCACCCGGCCCTCTGTGGCTGCCCCTGGTGGGGCCGTGTCCTGCCCCTAGGGGTGCAGGAGCTGAGCCCCAACTGCCGCGAGCTGTGTGAGTGCTGGGCAGCTGGGCAGCCTGCTCACTGCAGCCCCCAAGGTTGTGGAGACGGGGCAGTATGCCTCCTGCGAGCTGGGGCCTGGCACTGTGGGGTGCAGAGAGGGACCCCCATTACCGCACCTTCGACGGCACAGCCTTCACAGCCCACGTGCTGAGCCTCACCTGTCAAGCTGGCCCGGGGGCACCGGACTTTACAGTCTGGGTGAACAATGAGTACCTAAGCCCCACAGACAGCATGACAGGGGCCCGGCGGACTGAGGTGGATGTCCATGGGGTGAAGGTGATGATGGGGGCTCAGACTCCTGGGAGGGTACAGGTAAGCTGGGGCAGGGGCTGGCATGGGTACCCTGGAAGGACAGGCTAAGACTAGAAGCCCAGGGGTACAGGACCCTGCCCTGGGGGAAGGGATGAGGGGACACAGACCCAACTCAAGGGTTCCAAGGGAGACATGGACCCACCTGGGGGATGCTGAGAGGGACCCAGCCCCATCTGTGTTTCCAGGGGACCAGGACGCAGGCCCACCTGCCCCCTTGTGCACGTCCACTTCAGCAGCTCTGGAGTGGTGCTGCAGACTGATGCTGGCCTTCTGGTCTCCTACGACTGGCACCACCACGTGTCTGTCACAGTGACTGAGACCTACACTGGGGCCCTCTGTGGCCTGGCCAGAGACTTCAACGGGGACCCCCAGGATGACTTCCATGGCCCCGGTTCCTCCCTGCTGTCTGATGCCGAGGCCTTGGTACAAAGCTGGAAGGCGCTGGGCTCCCGGGCCCACTGCTCCATCACGGGCCCCGCCCCCTGTGCCCCCTCCACAGGGAGGGCCGGTACCGGTCCCAGGCCTTCCAGACCTGTGAAGAGCCCGCCAAGGCCCAAGTCCACGTGGAGAACTGTGAGCCACGGGGGGCTCACTGGAGATCCTATGTGCGGCACTGGGGAGCTACGCCCAGCAGTGCCAGTGGCACGGCCTCCCCATGCATCCTTGGAGACAATTCGTGGCCTGCGGTGAGTGGAGTCGGCACCCATTGTCAGCTCCTACATACTGCCTTCCTCTCCAGGCCAGCCAGGATGCTCCTGCTTGCTAGTTACAGAAGTAGGCTGGTGGAGTTACACATTCTAAGAGTAGTTCGATGTAGTAGAGCCCTGGCGTCACCACCTCCATCTCTCTGCGCTGCTTCCCACCCTGTCGGTCTATTCCAGACAAGTTCATCCTGAGAACAGTGGCTCTGGCCCTACAGTCACTCAGGTTTCCGCTCCCCTGGAAAGGGTGATCCTAGAAGTCCCAGGGCCAGCTCATTGAGTCTCAGTGGCTTAGTGGCCAGTGGAATATGGCTCTCACATTGGCTCTGCCTGACCCAGGCTCTGCACCTAAGCAGAGGGGGCAACCTCGGGCGCCCTGGAAAGACAGAGGGGAGCTCACCAGGCAGATGGGGTGCATTTAACAGCAGGTGGTGGGTACTGGCTGATACTCAAAGAACAAATGTCCACTTCCCTTGTCCTTACCCAGCTGCCAAGTAATATTTGTTGGAAGCTTGAAGCAAAGTCTTTCAAACATTTTTGATGGAGACCCTCAGTATGAAATGTAGTTAGTTTTTACACCCAATTGAATTAGGTTCCCCCCACCCCTCCCCGTTGCTTGCTGTCTGTGTCCATTAGCTGGGTGATCTTCTGTGTCTGTTTCTTGCCTTCTTTTCTAATTTTTCTCCTCCAGGCTTCACCAGGATTCGATCCTAGGGACCTCTGATGTGGGAGAGAGGCACCCTGTCACTTGCACCACATCATTTCCTGGTTTCTGGCGTGTCTCACCTTTACTCTCCCCTGCGTCTCTCTTTTGTTGTGTTGTTATCTTGCTGCATGGTTTGCCACGCGGGCCTGGCTCACCGGCTCGCCTTTTTACCAGGAGGTCCCAGAGATCAAACCCGGGTCCTCCCATATGGTAGACGGATGCCCAATCACTTGAGCCACATCCACGTCCCTGAATTAGGTTTTGATTGCTGCCATAACATATTACCACAAACTCAGAGGCTTAAAAAAACAGCACAAATTTATTATCTTGCAGTTCTGAAGGTGAGAAGTTCATCTCAGTTCTCTCCCGGCTAAAATCAAGGTGTCGGCAGGGCTGCGTTCCTCTCTGGAGATGAGGGGAGAATCATTTCCTTGCTCATTCAGGTGTTAGCAGAATTCATTTCCTTGCAGCTGTAGGATGGGGGCTGTCAGCTGAGGGCCACTCCCAGCTTCCAGAGGCCGCCCACATTTCTTATTTCCTGGTGCCTTTCCTCCATCTTCAGAGCCAACCAGAGTGTGCCACGTCCCTCTCACACTTGGAATCTCTCCTGCCTTTTGCTGACTAACTCTTCTGCCTCCCTCTTCCCTTTGAAGGGCCCATGTGATTACACTGGACCCCTCTGGATAATCCAGGATAATCTCTCTCATCCCAAAGTCCATAGACTTAACCACATCTCCAAAGACCCTTCTGCCATGGAATGTAACATATTCACAGCATCCAGAGCTTAGGGTATGGGCATCTTTGGAAGGCAATATCCACCCAGCCACACCAATACATGTATACAGGTGATGCAACACGGCACCGAACAGGAAGTGCACTCGGATGCATTCCGTTCCATTTCTGCTACTCTTTTTCATTTTTTAAAGTTGGTAGTGTCCCACCTACATGCATAGTACTGAGGCTGAGAAAGCAGATCCCAGAGTCAAGCTGCCTTGGCTAGAATCCCAGCACCACTACTTCTTGGCTGTGTGATCTTAAGGGTGTCACTTAACCTCTCGTGACTCAGTTTTCCCTTACATAAGGGATGATGATAATAGTACCTATTATTGTTGTGAGAATCAGATGGATGAAGAGTTCCTGGCGATGCAAGGTGTGTGTGTGTGCTGAAGCAGTGTTAGCTGTCACTATTAGACTAATTTTTCAACCTTCACATGAGTGAAAAACACTGCGCTAATGTCACTCTGCCCCCAGATCAGAGCCACGGGGCTCTGCACCCCGGGGTCCTGTTGGTGACCACCTTGGTTCACAGGATTGTTCCAAGAGCCGTGAGTCAGCCTGTCCTGGGGAAGGGCTGGGGTCAGCCCCAGCAGGCAGCTGGGTGCCAACAGGGACCATTTCACAGCTGAACAGGGGCACAGAAGGGAAGGCTCTGGCTCAAGGCCACCCAGCTAGGGAGTGGCAGGGAGGGGACACCCTGGGCCTGGCCCTGATCTGGGCCATGCTGGGGACAGTGAAGTGACAGACCCAGACCGTGTCCTCAAGGATTCTCCAGTCCAATGGGGTAGATGGCCCCGTGCTGACAGAGTAACAACCCAGAGTGGCTGGGGCTGGGGTGGAGGAAGCTCAGGGGGAAGTGGGAGCCCCAGAGGGGGTGCCTGGCCCAGCTGGGGAAGTTAGGGAAAGTGTCCCGGAGGAGGGGACATCTAAATTGAGGCCTGAATGACAAGTCAAAGTCAGACAGGTAAACAAGAATACAAATGTTCTGGGAAGTAGGAACAATTTTGTCAGAAGTCCGAAGGCAGGGGGTTGAAGGAAGCACAGAAGGCTTCCCGCAGTCAAGCCAGAGAGTGAAGGGGAGCTCGGAGAGAGATGAGCCTGAGACAGGGGCCAGGGCTGGGTCCACGGGGCCTTGCATGATAGTCTGGGGTGGGAACTTTATCCTGAAGGCTTGGGACCTGCCAACCCCTAGGGGTCCAAGGCCAGTGACTCCCCTCTGCCACCACCCCCATGCCCTTATCGGAACAAGAAGCAAGCTCAGTGTCCCTCACGTAAAGCATTTCTTTGCCCGCAGGAAGCAGCCCACTGCACATGCCAAAGGCTGACAGAAGAGATTTGTGGCGGGTGGGCTGGGGTTTCAGCTGGCAGGCCCACCTCTCTTCCCAGGGCCAGAGACAAGCCCTGGGGTCATCACTTCCTTCACAGTAACAATGACTAGCATTAATGGAGCGCCTACTAAGCTCCGGGCACTGTTCTGGGTGCTGGAGACCCACCAATGGACAAAACATACACAAACCCGGCCCATGTGGAGCCGACATTCTGTCGGAGAAGACAGAACAGGTGCAAATAAATATGTACATTACACAGTTGTCAGCAAGATGGGGCTGGGCAGAAAGTGGGGGGAGCTGGGGAAGGGGTGTGGAGTATTAAACAGAGGGCTCAGGATGACCTGGGGTCTGGGGGAAGTGCTGATGGAGCTAAGATTGAAAGGAGTGAGGAGGGAGCCACGGGACTGGGGGTGGGGATTCCAGGCAGAGGGGAGCCAGGAAAATGACCCAGGAAGGACACAGTCTAACAGTGACAGCTAACACTGCTATAGCACACACTGCATTGCCAGGAACTGGTCATCCATCTGATTCTCACAACAAGCCCACAAGGTAGGTACTATTATCATCCCTTTTGTAAGGGGAAACTGAGGCACAAGAGGTTAAATGGGACTCTGAGTGCTCAAACCATAAGAGCCCTTGGACTGAAAAGCCCCCCTTGTCCCACCCCAGGGAATCCCCCTTTCCCGGCCTCCTGTATTAACTCTGAGACTGGGAGAGTCCCCACCCATCCACCTCCTCAGCAATCTCCTCCAATATCTGTCTTTCTCCCAGTCTGTGAAACCTCCCAAAGAGGGGTGAGGCTGTCTTGGTCCCTATGGTGTTACCTGCACCTGGCACGAGAGCTTAAAAGTGCAAGTTATATCTCCTGATTCAAACCCTCCCTGGTTCCCCTTTGCTCTTGGAATGAACTTCGAGACCTCCTTAGAGATCTCCCGTGCTGCCCTCCCTCCCCCCACCTCCCACAGGCCCCGGGCTCCAGCCACACAGGGCTCCCTACTGTGCCCACCGCAGGGCTTTGCACTCGCTGTTCCCTCTGCCCGGAATGCTCTTCCCCAGGCCAACACGTGGCTGGCTCCTCCCATCATTCAGGTCTTAGCCCATACGTTCCCTCTAGAGAGGCCTCACTGGCCCTCGGACCCCAAGGAGCCCACAGGCCTTGGCCACTCCTTGTTACATAACCCCATGTTTCAACCCGAATTAAAAAAAAATTTTTTTTTAATTAAATTCATTTCCACCCTTAGTTATAGGCCCACCTATACCCTTAGTATAGGGTCAGCAAACTTTTGCTGTAAAAGGCCAGATAGAAAATATTTTAGGCTTCCTGGACCACATGGTCTCTGCCACAGCTACTCAGCAATTAAGTTGTAGCAGAAAAGCAGCCGCCAATATATGCAAACTAGAGCAGGGGTAGCTCAGTGGTTGAGTGTGCAAGGCTCCAGGTTCAATCCCCAGTACCTCCTAAAAAAAAAAATATATATATATATATATATAATAAATATTTTAAAAAATATTTATATAATAATAGCATTATATATTATAAAAAATATAAAAATATATTTATGTATTTAAATACATATATGCAAACACGAGCATGGCTGGGTTACAATAAAACTTTATGAATGCTGAAATTTGAATTTTATATAATTTTCACATCATAAAATATTCTCCTTTTGATTTTTCCTCTCATTTAAAAACATAAAACCTATTCTTTGCCTGCAGGCTGTACAGAAATAGGTGAGGAGCTGGATTTGGCCCATGGGTGTAGCTTGCCAGTGCCTGCTCTAGAAGTCCGCTCCAGGAGGGCAGGTATTTCTGTCTGTCTTGGTTACTGCTTTGTCCCCAGCCCTAGAATGAGGCCTGGTGCCTCGCAGATGCTCAGTCAAAGAGGGTTTCAATATATTCATTTATTCTTTTGACAAATATCCATCGAAGTTTGTCATATGCTGGGCTCTGGGGAGATAGCAGGGGACAGAACTTGATCTTGGGGCAGTGAGTTGACATCCTTGGATTCCTGACTTGTCTTCTTCCAGAGCTGGTCTGCCCTCCCCACAGCCACTACAAGCTCTGCAGTAACTCCTGCCCAAGCTCCTGTGCTGAGCCTGCCTTGCCCGACGTGCCAGGAGGGCTGCCAGTGTGACGCCGGCTTCACGCTCAGACGCACTGACTGTGTGCCCCCTGCCCAGTGCGGCGGCTCCCTGGGGTGCAGTACCACCAGGCCGGGGAGGCCTTCTGGGCTGGGGAACACCGCAAGCAATTCTGCCACTGCGAGGTTTCCACCCACCACCCGCACCGTGTACCACTCCCCCTTCTCCTGCGGGCCTGGGCAGGGGTGTGGAACCCTGAGGGGCGTCTTCAGGGGCCACCCCTGGCACCTGCCAGGCATCCGGGCACTCGCACGTCACCACTTTTGACGGGAGGACTGCTGAGTTCCCAGGCACCTGTGCATCCGTCTTCGCCGAATCCTGTGGCTCCTCTGGCTCGTTGCCCTTCTTCAGGGTGGAGCTTGGGAAGGAGAACAGGGCCAGCAGCACATCATGCTCATATCGCAGGTCTCTATGCAGGTTAATGGGACCCAGCTGCACCTACGGAGGACAGCCCAGGCCTGGCTCGGGTAAGCATGCAGCGCTGGGGCTATGTGGCTTCTAGGGATCCCTGCTCCTGACCAAAACCATGGCTCCAAGGGAAAAGGTTATTTTCCCTCCAATGTTTTCCACGTTTTTACCTCTATTCTCTGATTACACCCCCTTTGCTCTGTGTATATATCAGAGAGCATTCAGTTAAAAATGACAGAAACATCTCTCAAACCAGCTTAAGGAAAAAAAAAAGAAATTTATTGGTTTACATAAGAAAAAAAAAACCACAAAAACCTACAGGTCCCTAGCTTCCAGCGCTCAAACAACGCATCAGAAACCTGTCTCCATTTCTGGGCTCTATTTTCCTCTGCAGCAGCTTCACTTTCAGGCACTCCCCTCACCCCCCCGTGATGACAAGGACCACCCCTAGCTTAGCAAATGCTGCTGGACACCAGAGTAGCTCCTTCTGAAAGTTTCGGGGCTGCCCCTCATCGGGCCAGGTCGGGTCACGTGATGACTGCTGACGCATTTGTCGTGCACTAGCTGATTGGCTGGGCCTGGGGCATGTGCTGGAAGGCAGGGGTGAGGCCAGCTTCCTGTGAACCACTGGCGCAGAGAATGGAAGGGTGGTTTCCCACCCATAATGAGAGGAAGGAGGAATGAATGCTGAGCAGGCTAAAGCAAGAGCGGTGCCTGTAATAGTTTCGTCTTTGCCCCTTTATTAAAAAAAATATTTCTACATGCATTTGAGCAGCTACTGTGTGCCAAGCAACACTGAACCAAACAAACATGGTTCCTGCTCTCGGAGAAACTTCCTCTGCCCCTGTCTGCCTCCTAGGTGAATGGCGAGACAATAGACCTCCCCGTACACTTGAACGGGGGCAGCCTTGTGTCCTGGAACTGCCTCTTCTCCATGCTGCAGGCCGACCCTGGCCTCAGGCTCAGCGCAGACCTCACCTACAGCCTCGCCCTCACCCTGCCCTGCCCCCACCAGGGTCACACCTGTGGGCTCTGTGGAAACTTCAGCGGTGACCCCAAGGATGGTGCCGAGGCCATCACTCCCTCGGAGAAGAAGAGCAAGGTGCACGGGGCTGCCTGTGGGGCTGCCTTTCCAGCGTGTGAGGACCAGGGGCAGATTGTGTGGCCCAGGGGGCGCTGCTGGCTCCTGCCAGACCCCTGGGGCCCCTTCTCCTCCGGCCACCGTGAGAACAACCCAGACCAGTATGTCTCCAGCGGTGTCGGCGATCTGTGTCTCGGCGATCTGTGTCTCGCTGGGGGCAGCATCGGGCCCTGGAGGAGTCCGTCCTTCTGTGGTGAGTCACAGTGGGGCAGGGCAGGAATTGGTCTGCCTCAGTTCTGCACTCCTGAGCCACCTGCATGTCCCTAGCCACTCCCCTCAGCCAGCAGCTAAAGGGGGTGAAGCCTGGCAAGGCTGGGAGCTCACAGACCCTCTTCCTGGGCTCTGGCTGGATGCATGCTGGTTGGTGTGGTGCCCGTGTCCTAGTGATGATTAGACTTTCTGAATACCACCCTGGAGCTGACCACTTCTTGTGCCCATTCCCTGCCTCCCTGTCAAGTGAACTGGAGGTCCTTTTCCTCTCTGAGATCCTCACCCAGAAGATGCCCTCTTTCCTAATTCCCAGACACCTAGATGCTAATCTCAAGTGTGTGAGGGCTGCATACACTTACTGAGCATCTACATTGTCCCAGGCATGGGGCCGAGGGCCTTATTTGCCCTGAGAAACACACAGTGAGCGAGAGAATGTGGCAGTTATCCCCATTTTACGTTGGGGAAACTGAGGCTTATAAAGGTAAAGCCATCTGTCCCCAGCTACCGAGGGACAGAGTTTAGACTTGAGGCTATGCCTCTCTTTCTCTAGGGATGGGGGTGAAACAGAAGAAGTTTTATGATAGCATATAATTATCATTGTATATATTCTTTCTTTCTTCTTGTTTACTTTATTTACCCTAATTCTTTATTACAGAAATTTTCAAATAGAAATTAAGCAGAGAGAATGGTTTAATGATTGCCCCTGTACCCCCCAGGCAGCCTCAACCACGGCCAGATTGTGGCCAGTAGTGTTTCATCCACCCCACCCCTTGCTTTATTTACTTTTTGGGTGTGGGGAGGAAGTATGTCAGAGCTCGGGTAAACCTATTAATACTTCAGTCTGATTCCCTAATAGATTAGGAATTAAAAAAAAAAAAAGCCTTTCATGATTTGCTCACACCTAACAAAATGAACAAATTTTCCCTCAGATGAAAAATCTAGTCCATATTCAGCTCTTCCTGATTGTTTCAAAAACATGGGGCTCTCCTCCCCTGCTCAGTAGTTTCTGCGGGCTCCCCAGTGCTTGGGTCTCAGAGGTTTCTAGCTGGTTCTGCCAGTAGGTGTGCAATGGGGACAGGGCATGTCTCTGGGGGCACCACTCCCTTGCCCAACCAATAAGGCACCCAAAGCCCCAGGGGGCCATTCTGGGGGTCAGACCACCCCTGACACCGTGGCCCACCCCCACTGATGTTAGATCCAGATGTGAATCTGTGACACCCAAGCAGTAGGGAGCCCTCCAAGACTTTGGAGAAGGGGCGCTGGAAAGCCTTCCTAGGGTGAGAGAGGTAGGCAGACTACCTGTTTCTGGAATAATAATATGCTACCTTTACCCAGGGCTCACGATGTGCCAGGCGCTGTCCCAACCACTTAGTTTATTTTACCTGGCTTTAACCCTCAAAGCACGTCTATGAAATGGGCACTCCATTTTAGAGATGGGGAACTGAGCCAGAGAGCGTAAGCAACCCACCCCTGGTCGGGGACAGTGCCAGGATGCCAAGCGCTCAGGCAGAGCTGGGGCCGGGGGCGTGCACCGCCTACGCCTTCCTACCGGCGCGTGGTCTCTCCCGGCCCTGGCCAACCGCCGCGTGCCCGCAGCACAGCCGCTACCTGCTCTGCCTGGACCCCCGCGGGGGGCGGCTCTGTGCACCCGCCCGGTGGCCCCGCCTGCGCCCAGGGCTGCGCCTGCCACGACCGGCACCTGTGTGCCAGGGCCAGGTGCGTGCGCCCTGAGCAGTGCTCGCTCGGGGGCCACACCTACCAGGTGAGCTGGGGACACAGGAGGGGGGCCAGGCCATTTTGGGGGGGTCAGGGAACCCCCACATTCTTCCAGGAATAAACCCCCAATCCAGAAAACCTGTGTGGGTGGTTGTTCAGAGCCTTAAGATGTCCTGGCCTCTTTATTATTGATTATATTGATTTATTATTGATTTCTATAATACCACTACTATGTACTAAGCTCATTTCTGTGGGCTCGGCATTAAATGCTTATTATTACTTTATAATTTTATATATAATATATTTGTAATATATATGTGTTTTATATTTGGTATGTAAAATGTAACCATATTTTAATTACTATTGTTAGCTTTATTGTTTTTATTAGCTATCATTTATTGAGTGCCTACTAAATTCTAGTCCACAGGCTAAATATTTTCATAATAATGATAATAAATAATCACAGCAGCTAACATTATTTAGTATTAATAAGTGCAAAGCTCTGTATTCAATGCTTTATTATTGTTATTGTATTATTTTAATAGCCAACATTTGAGTCCTGACCATATATCAGGCCCCATGCTAATAATAATAATAATAATAATAAAATGTACTGGATATTTACTTTATGCACATGCTTAGACTAAGCATTTCAAATAAGAAGAAGAATGGCTCATATTTTGGGGGCACTTACTCTGTCTCTCTGTGTGTACGCATTTAAAAATGATGATGATGATGACAATAATAACAGCCAGTATGTACTGGACATTTGCTCTGCTCCTGAGCGAAGCATTTCAGATAATAACGATAAGAATAGCAAATACGTTTTGGGCGCTTACTGCCCGTGTAATCCCATCGTCATAACTGGTAATGTTTTTTTGGGCACTCCTTACGTGCCGCACGCTGGGCCTGCAGGGAGTACCATTCTGGTCTCTCCCCAGGTGGGAGACCTGGTCTGGCTGAACCGATGCCCCCGCCACTACAGCTGTGACAGATCCGGACATTTCCGCTGCAGCCCAGCACGCTGCCCTGGTGGGGAGATCTGTGGTCTGCAGAGTGGCCGGCTGAGCTGCAGGAGCACCCTGGGCACCTGTGTGGCCGTGGGAGACCCTCACTACTTCACCTTTGATGGGGCCGTGGCCCTCTTCCAAGGCACCTGCACCTACCACCTGGCCCGCTCCTGTGGGCTGGAATCCACCCCTGGGGTCTTTCCTTTAGCGTGAAGGCCTCCAACAGGAATTTCCACAGTCACCATGTGTCCTTCTTGAACCACGTGGAGGTGGAGCTCAGCAGCCCCGGACTGAAGGCGCACGTGGTCATGGAACGAAGGCAGCAAGTCCTGGTGAGGGTGCAGAAGGGTAACCGCCCACCTCTCAGCCCTGTCCAAGCCAATTCCTCATCCCTTTAAGCCCATGCTGCATCCGTCCCTCCTTCCGTTTTTCCATGCAATCATCCTTCAGTCCATTCATGTAGCTTTCCATCCATTCATCGATCCATCCATTCCTTCACCCCTCCATCCCTCTTCCCTTCCATTAACCCATCCCTTCACTGAGCTTCCCTTGCATTGAACCATCTCTCCCACAATGCGGCACACCATCAGTCCATCCATGTCTCATCCAACCATCATCCAGCCATCAGCCATCAGCCATCATCCAATCCATCCACCCTTCCAACCATCCATTGTCCATTTAGTAAAAACTACTGAATCTACTTTGAATCAGGCTGTGTTCTGGGGACACAGCAGATGACGTAACAGACAGGTTCCTTTCCTCCTGGAGCTAACATTATAATAGCAGGAAATGGACAATAAAAAATAAATATATATCAGTTAGTGATAAGTCCTCAAAAAATAAAACGAGGAAGGGGGATCGGGAGTGCAAGTGTGTATGGGGTGGGAGTGGGGGCTATAATTTAAATAAGGTGAACAGGAAAGGCCTCACTGAGGAGGTGACTTTGGAGCAGAGGCCTGTTGGAGGGAGGAGGAGCCTTGTGAGATGTGAGAGAAGAGCAGGTGCAAAGGCCAGCTATAGAAATGCCGTTTGCCTTTTTAAAAAAGAGCAGGGAAGCCAGTGGCCTGTTGGCTGGAGGGGGTGGGAGAGGTAGTGGGGTCATGCCCTGTAGGGCCCTCTGGGCCACCGAAATGAGGCGAGACTATGGGGAGGGCTCTGAGCCAACAGGGTCATGACCTGATGGGGTGTTAGTAGGATCCCTCTGTGGGGGAAGTTGGGGTGCAGATAGACCAGCCAGGAGGTTGCGTGATGGTCCAGACTGTAAGTGATGGTACTTGGAATCTGGGAGGGGGCAGTGGAGGAGTGAGAAGTGGGTGGAGTCTTCAAAGGGTTAGATGTGGCATGAGAGGTGGGGTGAGTGGCGGTGGGGTATGGGCGCGGCTGGCAGGGTGGCCAGAGCAGCCTGCAGGATGGATCTGTGTCTGCCTGGGAGGGAGAAGGTGGGGAGCAGTAGGCTGGGGTAAGACCAGGAGCTCAGCTTGGACGTGAGGATTTTGAGATGCCTTAGTTGCCCCGTCCCCAGAGCCGGGGCACAGCTGCAGGAGCCTGAGGTTCAGGGCCCAGGTCTGAGCTGGAGATGCATGTTTGGGAACCATCAGCACAGGTGGTTTTTTTGTTTGTTTGTTTGTTTTTTATTGTGGGTAAAAATAAAATTTTTCACAATTCATACCAGTATTTGTAAAATGATATATAAATATATATGCATATATGTGCATTTGCTTACAAAAATGTTATATATATATTATATATGTTATATATATATATATATTTTTTTTAAAGGTGCTTAGATTACCTAAATATTACATGGAAACTTCAGGGGTTTCCATGTTCCCCACCTCCCACATCTCCCACCACATCCCACACAAACATCTCCCACAAGTGTGGCCCATCACCCTCAATGGACCTATACATCCTGGGGCCTTGCCATCAACCATAGACCACAGTTCACATCGTAGACCACACTCTCTCCCACACGGTTCTGAATGGTGTGTGCTGATTTAAACTGGCCTACCTCCGTTGCCACAACGGTACTCAGGACAACCCCCAAGTCCCGAAAAAGCCCCTGTATTTCAACTGAACATCCCCTCCCTGCTCTGAAAGTGTCCAGTGGCCACTGGCTCCACCTCACTGTTATAATTTCTTCCATTGCTAGAATCACCATATGTGTACAACAGAATACCATTAAGTCCACTCTAGTCCATAGTTCTTCCCCCATTCCTGCGGGGACTGGGATGGTGATGTCCACTCCACCTCCAGGTGAGAGAGAGCTTATATCCCATGGATATGGTGGGTGGGATGATCCTGCCTGCAGATGCAGGCTCTCTCCATTCCCTGGGATGGCCGTTGTCCATTGTTGTCTCCTCGCCAGGTGACTTGGATGAGTCCATGAGCTGTAGGGTAGGAGTTGCAGCTCCACCGAGATTCCAGGCACAGCTGGCACATAGGTAGGCCGGAGGCTCCAGTCTCTGGAAGTACACCTACAAACTCCAGCATCACATATAGGTTTGAATAGAAGAGACTGATGAACCATGTGCAGGGAGGACTTATTTGAGTCTAATTCTGTCACTTTCAGGAGCACAGATTCCAAAATAGAGCCCACTGATAAAGCGTCAGTCTCTGGGGCTATCCCCCCCTTATATAGGACCTGGGTGTCTCCAGAGCCCTCGGGAGCCTCTCTGTGTGGGGTGATATGCACTTTGGTGTTCTATGAGATCCTACTGAGGTGTGCGTAAGCGTTACCTCTGGGATGACCTCCTGACTCTCTTTGAAGTCTCTTAGCCACTTGAACTCATTTGTCTTTACCTTTTCCCCCTTTTATTCAAGGTCTTTTTCCAGTCGTGTTGCCAGTTGCCACTTGGTATTAATCCCTCATTGCCAGGGAGGCTCATCCCCAGGAGTCATGTCCCACGTTGGGGGGAAGGTAATGCATTCAGAGAGAGGCCACATTTGAGCACAAGGAGGCTCTCAGGTGGCAACCCTTAGGCACCCCATAACAGTAGGCTAAGTTTCAGTTACAAGTTTTAAACTGTGACGGTGCCTGAGAACACTAACGGGAGGCAGAGGCAGAGGCTGAGTTTGAGGTGCTCTTTTGACATACAAGTAGCAGTGTGGAGCAGATGGCTGGGTGTGGAGACACAAACCATCCCTGGGCACGAGGGGGTGTGTGGGTGGCGTTGGGTAGAGGCAGGAGGCCGGGAGGCGGCAGGAGGCGGCAGACCCTGAGCAGGCCTCCCCCACCCAGGTGGGCGGCCAGGTGGGGAGCCTCCCGGTGCAGCTGGGCCCCGAGGCGCGCGTGTGGCGGGAGCAGGGCCTGGTGCTGCTGCGGGTGGGCGCACAGCCGCTGGCGCGGTTCAATGGCCGCAGCACTCTGCGGCCTCTATGACAACTTCAGCGGCGAGCCTAGCGAGGACAAGGTGTTTCCCAGCTGGGTGCCCGCCCCCACCGATGCTGTCTTTGGCCACACCTGGCAGACCTTGGACAGGTGCGCGGCCACACAGGGCCGGGGAGAGCCTGGGGGCGGGGAAGATGCTGGGCTGGGGGCACACAGCCCGCCAGTGGGTAAGGATAGACAGCCTTTCATAGCAAATATGCGGTATTTGTGTGTATCGGGAACGATTCTGACCCAAGTATGGATGGGGAAACTGAGGCACAGGGGGTTAGGTCTTTGCCCAAGTTCCCAAAGTAAGAAGCAGTGGAACAGGGATTTGAACCCAGGCAGCCTGGCTCCTGTCTATCACCTCAAAACAGAGGCAAGAAATACTTTTTTCCCTCTCAAGACTTTAGCTTTTCCATGTTCCATGCAGTTGTCACTCACCCCAATTTAAATGTAAGTTAATTAAAGTCAAATACAATTAAACTTTTAGTTCCTCAGTCACACTAGCAGCATTTGAAGTGCACGATGGGGAGGTGCAGGTCGAAAGCCTTATCCCTGGGGCAGAGCTGGGTTTGAAGCCGACAAGGTGACTGTAAGATCCAGGCTCTCAAGCCTACTCTGTGCCGAGTGTCGGTGGAAATCGCTTGTCACTATGGGCTGGGGTTTTTAGAGGACATAAAACTGCCCCAGGAGCTGCCAGCGGCTGGAGGAGAAGGGCTGGGAGGCACTGGCCAGACGGAGAGGCAGGAAAGGGGCTGTGCTGAGTCTCCGTGCTCCCCCAGCTGCCGGTGGGACTCCGGGAGCACTGAGCTCTGCCAGGACAGGCCCCGGGGGGAGCAGCTCTGTGGGGTTCTGGCGAACCGCTCCAGGCCCTTTGCCGAGTGCCACAGGCCTGCGCCTTCGACTTCTGCCAGTGTGGCATGGGCAACAGCATGCTGTGTGCCGCGCCGGAGGCCTACGCCGAACTCGGTACCTGGTGCGGTGTCCGTCTGTCTGAGTGGCAAGCCGGCCTCGGAGGCAGTGAGTGCCCCTTCGCCCTCGCCCCCCTGGCTAGTGCGGATGCCACCTTCCCTGGCTGCTTGGAACCCCTCATCCCCAGGGAGACCCGAAGCCCCGCCCTTCCCCCCCACCAGGATGGTGCCCTGAGCCTCAAACAAGAATCAGGTCTCCCCTGAGGCCCTTTCTAAGCCCCCGTCCCACCTCCCTGCATGTGATCAGAATTGTCCTAATTGACCGTGCCACAATTTTCATGTGGCCTGCAGATGTGGTGGTAAAGAACAGGCCACGTAGCGAGAAGGCATGAATCCAGGGAAAGCCCTCAGCACAGGGGCTGGCACAGGGCTGTCACTTAGCAAATGTCAGCTGTCAGTGTTGCTTGCTTCCTGTTTTCTGTTAAATTGACTCAGTACTTTTAAGTTTTTTAATTTTAAAAATCCTTTGCAAAGGGCACTCTATTGTTGCCTTAAATATAAAACCATTAGTTACTCTCCTTTGTTTGAAGATGGTGGCAAAAATATATACACAATGAAAACAAACAAGGCATCAAACTCTCACTGGCGGCGGAGTCTGCCCTATGCATGGTAAGGGGACTAGAAGGGGCCAGAAGGGCAGTAGAGACAGATCAGCACCAATGTTGGGACTTCCTTGTTGATGTCCATGGAAAGACTGAAAGAGAATCAGAGAGGGAATGTCTTCATTCATTCATTCATTCAGTAAATATCTACTGAACACATACTGTGTGCCCAGCCTTGTGTTAGGTACTGGGGAGATGGCAGTCACCAAAATTTTTGTCCTCATGAGGTGCTATCCTAGTTGGTGGGGAGGGTGAGACAGATAATAAAAAAGGTAGTCCAACATCTACAGAATGGTGGATGGCAACAAGTGCTGGTTTTGGGGGGGTGGGGGTGGGGGGGGAAGTAAAGCACAAGTCAGAGTCTGTGCCTTCTGAAACCTGAATTCCCCTCTCCCAGCTCCCACCTCTCTCAGGATAAAAGTCCCCACTGTGGCCCCCAAGGCCTCGCATTATCTGCATGCCCCTCTCAAGGCAGCTTTCTGACCTCCTCCTCAAGTACATTCCCCTGGAGCACTCTCTTCCAACATTGCAGCCTTCTCAGTGGTTTCCACACATATACATAGTAGGCATGTTCCTGCCTCAGGGCCTTTGCACCTGCTGTCCCAGGACCTGGAAAGTTTTGACCACAGTAATCCACACGACACCCTTCCTCACCTCCTTTAGTTTCTTGCTCAAATATTACCTCCTCAGTGGGGTAATAGTTCTCTCTTTTGAAAATTTCCATCTTCCCACCTTCACATTTCATATTCATCTTCCCCACTTGTTCTCAGGTCTTATCTCTGGCACCCTGGGTATTTGACTTTCTATTTTATTCATCACTGGCTCTCCCACTGGGCTGTGAGTGCCCGGGGAAAAGGGATTTCTTCAGTGGTGTTCTCCATGACATCCGCTTTGAACAAGGACTGGCACACTGTAGTGCACAGCAAATATATTTGATTGAATGAATGAATGAATGAAAAGTTATTTCCTCTCCAATCTCTTTCAGTTCCCTTTCAACCCTTCTGCATGCCCTAAATGAGAAAGGTTCCAATTTGGTGCTAATGTGTCTTGAAAGCCTAATGTGCAACCTGGAGGGCCGGCCTCAGCTGGCCACAACTTCAAGCTGGAATGTGAGACCATCATTTTGTTTTCATGGCATTTATTTATTTTCACCGTTACCTCCTCTTTATGGCAAGTGGCAGGTGATTTTTGCATTTAATGTGATGGTATAAGGTTTCATTTTCATATACTCTATTTTTAAACTTTAAAAAGTGAGACAATTTGATGCAGGTAACTTCACATAGTGCAGACATAAACACCTGTTTTTTTTTTTTTAAAGATTTTATTTATTTATTCATTTATCCCCCCCTTGCTGCTTGTGCTAGCTGGGTCAGCTAACCACGCCGTGCGGGCGGGCTTGCCTTCACCAGGAGGCCCCGGGAACCGAACCCGGGGCCTCCCATATGGTAAACGGGAGCCCCACTGATTGAGCCACAGCCGCTTCCCTAAACACCTGTTTTTAAAGTTATTTTAGTTAAAAGAAGAGTCATTTTATTGACTTTGCATTTAAGGTGCAGTTATAAAGGTTCCTTTAAAAATGATATTGTATTAAACATGAGTTCATTTAAGGGAAATATGAATAAAAAATAGTAACAGCTGGCATTTATAGAATGCTTATGGTGTGTCAGGCATTGTTTTAAAGAATGAACTCATTGATTCCTCAAAACAACCCTGCTGCCCCCACTTTACAGAAGAGAAAACTGAGGCCTAGAGAGGCTCAGAAACTTGCCCCAGGCCTCACAGTGAGGAACTGGTAAGGCTGGGATTCGAACCCTGCAGTCAACTCCAAACCCACTGGCGTAAACACAGCCTTCCCCTCTTCTTCACAGAATAGGGTGTGGCTAAAAATTATGAGGAGCTTCAAGGACAGGGGCCATTTGGGAAGTTTCCTACACCCTCCCTGACCTGCACTGGTTTTTCTTCCCTCTGAGGGAGGGTTTCGGGGGTTGGCCCCTGGGCATCTGTCTTGCCCCCAGGTGTGGCGTGTCCAGCCGACAGCTACTACGACTTCTGTGGGCCACCCTGCCCACCCCCACCCCCGCATAGCCGGCTGCTTCTGCCACAAGGGCGTTGCCTTGGAGGTGGTGTCTGCGTGCCCCACACTTGCTGTGGCTGCCACCTGCAGGGCTGTTATGACCCTCTGGACACCGAGGTACTGCCCACAGCCACCTGTGACCAGAAACGTGTGTGCCGCAGGCCCGGATACCAGCTCAAGTGCCACCCTCAGGCATGCGGGCCCCGGGAGCTGTGCCGCCTGCACAGGGGTGTTTGGGGCTGCCACCTCATGCACTATGGGACCCTGTGGCTCTACAGAGACCCCCACCTGTGCACCTTCAAGGGGACCCACCTCCAGCTTCGAGGGCCCGGCTGGGAGGTGTTTGCCGGAACATGCCGGCCACACCACACCCCCTTTGCCATCTGGCTGGAGGTCGGGAGCCAGGAGCCCTGGGGAGCCACCTGGGCCCAGCAGGTGGATGTGGACGTGGGGGGATGGTGGCTGTCCTTGCTGGCCAGGTGGTTTGGGATGGTCCAGGTAAGTGCCACCTGACTCTAGCCCCAGGATTCAGGGAATCTCCATGAGCAGTGAAGGATTCAGGGATTCCTAAAGAGCAAAGAATAGGAGAAATGGTACCCCAAGTCTGTTCCTTTTGGAGAGGGAGATACTGAGGGCTCTGTCACCCTTAGAACTGGGCAGAGGATCCCTACCCCAAGCTCTGTGCTTCAGAAGGTCCCCTCTGGCCTCCTCTGCCCACGGGCTTCCCCACACAGAGTCTGTGCACCCCCCACCCCCAACTCTAGACCGTGTTCTAGGAACCGGGATTCCCTGTCTCAACAGCTCTGAGCCCACTTCCAAGGCCCACGTTGGCTGCTCATGAGAGTGGACCATCCGCTGATGTGCACACCTCCAGGTCCCTTGCAGGATGGGTGCTTGGCCTTGGCCAAAAGCAGGCGGGGTTGTCCTCGTAGGAGTATGCAAGACCCCTTGCAATGTGGGCCAAAGCCAGGCTGGGAAGAGAAGGAGCGGGCCTGGGGCAGCCTCTCCTCGGGCATCACATGGTGGACTCCTGGACTCCAGGACTCCCAGGAGTGGAGAATTCCGAATTCATACCTGGCCTCCAGGTCGGGGGAAAGGTCAAGGAGTATGATAGAACACATTTCATTTAACAGTTTGGTGGCTGGATTTGTAACTCTTAAACCTGAAGACATATGTGATGTTGGCCTCCACTTACACTATGTTCTGGCGGGTACAAATGGGTGGTGGGCCCACCTGGGCATTTAGTTGACACTCTAACAGGCTCTGGGGTGAAGTGGTGAAATGCAGGGCTGGCCCCGGAGGCCTGGGTTTCAATCCCACCATGCCATTTGCTAGCTATTGACCTTGGCCTAATGACTTCACAGCTCTGTCCCTCGGTTTCCCCATCTGTAAAATGGCGCTAATAATGCTACTTACTAGTATATGAGGATTAAGAGGTGTATATTTTTTAGGACAGAGCCTGGCATTAATGAGGGCATGAAAGAGTGTGGGAAATAAGTAAAACATATCATTGAAAAGTCAGACCAGCTCTCTGCTAGTGACCTCCTAAGCATGTCACATCCGTCCCATTTCATTGCCTTCCCATGCCTCCATCTCACTCCAGGTAAAAGCCAAAGTCCTCACAGAAGCCCATGTGGACCCACAAAACTGGCCTCCGTGGCCTCTCTGCCCTCATCTCCTCACTCCTCTGCTCCAGTCACATGGTCCTCCCTGCTGTTCCTCCAGCATGCCAGGCAGGCTCCCACCTCAGGGCCTTTGCACTGGCTGTTCCAGCCACCTGGAACACTCTTCCTGAGATCTTCCCATAGCCGAGGTACTTTCACCCTTCAAGCCTCAGCTCAAATGTCACCTCCTCTGAGAAGCCTTCCTTGTCCACCCCATGAAAGGAGCCACCCCCCCCCCAGTCTCTATTTATACCCTTCAAAGCATTTGTCGGTATCACTCTTTTTATTTATTTTTTGTAGACTTATTTTGAAACACTTTCAAACTTCTAGGACAGTTAACAAAATAATACAAGCCCCATATAGAGAACACCAGCCTACCCCTATTCTCCCAGATATCCAGATTCACCAATTTTAACATTTTGCCACATTTGCCTTATCATTCTATCTATCCATGAATATGTATTTCTATCCATCTGTCTGTCTGTCTATCCATTCTCTAAACAGTTAAGTGTAGATTGTATACATCGTGCTTCTGAAACACTTAATACTACTGTATACATTTCTTAAGAACAAGGATATTCACTTATATAACCACTTTAAGTGCAATTATCAAGTTCAAGAAATTTAACATTGACATAGAGCTTACAGTGTATATTCAAAGTTTTTCATATGTCCCAATAATGTCCTTTTGAGCCTTTTCTCCTCCCTTGATAGATCTCATCCAGGATCATCTATTTCCTCAATTGATGCTTTCTCTTTAGTTGCTGTTTTGTTTTTTCCTAATTGTGGGGACATATATACAACACAAACTTTCCCAACTCAGCCACTCCCAAGCACACCATTCAGTGGGATTAATCCCATGTACTATGTTGTGGAACCTTTGCCTCCATCACCAGAACTTTCCCATCTTCCCAAACAAAAACTCCACATTCATTATGGATTAACTCTCCATTCTCCCTGCCCCCCATCCTTGGCAACCTGTACTCTAATTTCTTTTATATTCTCTGATATTTTCTTCATAGTTACCCTGGGGCTTAAATTTAACATCCTAAACCTATAACAATCTTGTTTTCTTATTGATATCATCTTAACTTCAATAGTATACACAAAGTATATTCCTATAACCCCTCTGACCCCCACATTTATGGAGTTCTTGTCACAAATTACATATTTATACATTATGAATCCAAAACACTGATTTCTCATTGCATTTTAAAAAATTTATTGAAGTATATCACACATACATAAACAATAAGTATGTAGTAATAGTTGTGAACTTACAAAGCAAACATACATAACATCATACAGATCTGCTATTTTTCTATGTGTGCTTTCAAATTCCTCTTTGTACTTGTCCAATGTCTTCTTAATATCCTTAATTTCTTTAGCCATCTCATTGAATTTATTAAGGAAGTTTGTTTGAACATCTATGATTAGTCATCTCAACTCGTTTATGTCATCTGGAGGCTTATCTTGTTCCTTTGACTGGGCCATATCTTCCTGTTTCTTGGTGCGGATTGTAATTTTTTGTTGATGTCTTGGCATCTGGCTTACTAGATGTATTTATTCTGGGTGCAGTTTCTCTCTTTAGTTTAAGGCTTTCTTGCCCTTTCTCCCTTGCTGGTTGTATAGTAGGAGCCAAGGATGTAGTTGGTTTTATAAGCTGTGGAGGCTCAAGCTGCCCATATTACCCAAGGAACAGATGAAACTTCTCCCAACTTTCTCCTTTGTCAGGCAGGGGTTAGGGACAGAACCGCAGCCCTGTGTAATAATCCAAGTTGTGCAGGCCTAAATTCTATTGTCCCGGAGAGACTGATGAAGCTTCACACCCCTTCCTCCCCTGCCTGGGCAGGAATGGAGCTGCAGGTGTGGGCAGCAATCTATGCCGTACAGGTCCAAAATGACCTCAGTTACCCCAGTAGACTTCCAACCATTCAGTCTGTGCCAGAATATACCTACAGTTACCCGTAGAGGCTGGTCCAGGTCTCGCCAGCTTCCTCCCTGCTAGAGGTGGGGCTGAAGCCTAGGCTAGGGCTGCAGGCCCATCTGGGTGAAAGAAGCTGATCCTTTCTGTCACTGTGATTTTCAATCAGCCCGCCTTCCCCTAATGTCAGCAGTGGAGTCAAAATGGCAGCTACTGGCCTCTTTCTGACCTGGACAAGTTCAAACTTTAGCTGTTCTTAGGGTTAAATTTCAGCCAGCTAAATTTACTAATTAGTAGCTGAAATCGGAGGCCAACCATGTCTCCCTCCCCTGTTTTTTGGAAATGGAGCTTCCAACTCCAGCCACAGAAAAGCTCCCAAGGTGGCTTGTGCCACCAGAGTACAATGATCACCAGCCTCCATGGCATGGCCTGTATTTTCCCTGAGAGTCTGGTGCAGCTCTCCCCAGGTTCCTCCCAGCCAGAGGTGGGGCTGGTGCTTAGGCTAGAGCTGCAATCCAATCTGGATGGAAAGAAGCTGGTTCCTACCAGCACTGTGATGCTGCATGAACCCTGCTTCCCCTCATGCCAGGGGCAGAGTTAAAATGGCAGCTACTGGCCTCGTTTTCACTTGGACAGGTTCAAACTTTAGCAATGCTTAGTTTATACTTTAGCCAGCTGAGTTTACTAATCAGTAGCTGAAGTTGGTGCCCAACTGTTTCTTCCTCCCCCATTTTTGGGAAGTGGAGCTTCCAATTCCAGCAGCAGAATAGCTCCTGAGGCGGCTTGTGCTGCCAGTGGAGGATGGGCACTAGCCTCCGTGGCGTGGAGTGCTCTACTTATGAATCTTCTCTGCAGATGGGCAGCTTCTTCCTTCTATTCTTTCAGGATGTTGCAGGATGCTCTTCTGGTCTCCTGGAGGCCCCAAACAGGTGTTTTAGGTAGCTCTGGGTGATTATTGATTGCCCTATAGCACGAGCTGACTCTAGGAGCTCCTTATCTGCCGCCATCTTGCTGGTTGTTCTCTCATTGCATTTCATGCATTTGCTTTTTAGATCCCATAGGAAGTGAAAAGTGGGGTTACAAACCAAAAATACAACATTTATATTTATGCCTGTTTTTACCCTTACTGGAAACCTTTATTTCTTTATGCAGGTTCTATCTGTTGTCGATTGTCCCTTCCTTTCAACCTACAGAACTCTCTTTAACATTTCTTGTAGGGCTGGTCTAGTGGTGATGAACTCTCTCAGCTTTTCTTTATCTGGGCATGTCTTAATTCCTCCTTTCTTTTTGAAAGACAGTTTTGCCAGATATAGCATTCTTGTTTGGCAGGGGAGTTTTTTTGTTTGTTTTGTTTTGCTTTGCTTTCAACACTTTAAATATGTCATCCCAATGTCTTCTTGGATCCATGGTTTCTCATGAGAAATTGGCGTTTAATCTTATGGAGACATCCTTGTATGTGACTGGTTGCTTCTTTCCTGTGGCTTTCAGAATTCTCTCCTTATCTTGGGCATTTGACATTTTATTATATGTCATGATGTAGGTCTATTTAGGCTTATCCTGTTGGGAGTCCACTGAGCATCTTGGATGTGTATATTCATGTCCTTTGTTAAATATGGGAAGTTTTCAGTCATTATTTCTTTGAATATTCCCTGCCCTTTCTCTCTTTCTTCTCCTGGGAATTCCACAATATGTATATTGCCATGCTTGATGGTGTCCCACAGGTTCCTCAGGCTCTGCTCATTTTTCTTCCATCCTTTCCTCCTATGCTCCTCAGACTGGATGCTTTCAATGATCTTATCTTCAAGTCCATTGACTCTTCTTTAGTCTCTAATCTGCTATTGAACCCTTCTAGGGAATTTTTAATTTCTGTTACTGTGTTCTTCAGCTATTTGGTTCCTTTTCAAAATTTCCATTGCTATATTGATATTTTCTTTGTGTTCATCTATTGTTGTCTCAGTTTCCCTTAGTTCTTTGTCCATGTTTTCCTTTAGTTCTTTGAACAAACTTAGGACCTTTTTTTTTATTTTTTTATTTTTTATTTATTCATTTATCCCCCCCTTGCTGTCTGTGCTCGCTGGGTCAGCCAACTACGCCGTGCGGGCGGGCCCGCCTTCACCAGGAGGCCCCGGGAACCAAACCTGGGGCCTCCCATATGGTAAACGGGAGCCCTACCCATTGAGCCACAGCCGCCCCCCCTTAGGACCATTTTTAAAAAGTTTTTCATATTCCTAGATCTGATCTTCCTCATTGATGGTTTCTAATGCTTTAATCTTCTGCTTTGCCTAGACTTTTACTCCCTGTTTCTTTGTATGTTTTGTAATCTTTTCTTGAAAACTGTACATCTTGATATTTTAGTGTGTTGTGGCTGGAATTTAGACTCTGAGGCATTTGTTTCTTAAGCTTGTATCCAGCTAGTGTTATGATAGAGCTTTCTTTAATGCTAGGAGCTAACAAAAAAGGGGAAAAAATAAAACACCTTTCCCAGTCTTCACAGATTGGCTTGTGCATGCAGAGTTTATCCATACAATGAATTTAGAGAATAGCTGGAGATCAAAGTGGAAGGGCCTCCTGATCCTTTATGTGCATGCCCCATGTTTTGGGCATGCAAGTATGGCCCTAGGAATTCCCCTATTTACACAGATGTGAATGTCACTTCTTCCGTAGAAAACAGTTTCTTCATGGTCCTGGGCACTGCACTGTATGTTCTATAGACAGTAATTTGCCCCAGGCAGCCATGACTTGACTGCTGTCCCACTGGGTTCTGTACTAGAGCTCTGTGAACTGCAATTTTCATGCAGGGCAAGTTCTGGGATGGTGAGTCTGTGACAAGAGTCCTGGTTTAGTCCCTCAGGCTGCCAGAGAGACTGGGCCAGACATACATGCTCCCAGTATGTGTACATGAGTTACTCTGCTTCTTCTGTAACCAGGACCAGGGACCCACACTGGGAGCACAGGATGGCTTTATGGCCAGCTGGGGAGGCATATGGGAGAGGCCAACTAGGGCTTCACAAGATCTTGCTCCTTTTAAGTAACCTTTTTCTTGATTCCACACTCACCCTGTAAGTATTTTATGGAAGTTTATGAAAGGTGTTTCTACCAGTTCTTCCTGATTCAAACCTTCTGTGGGAAGATGGAGCCCCTGAAACATCTTACTCCGCCATCTTGATCAGGGAGAATTTGTCAGTATCTTAAATTATCTTTTCTTTTGATCGCTTTTTTGTTAATTGTCTATCTTCCTTTTGATAGAATAAGTAGTCCTCCAAGGGTGGACTTTTTGTCAAAAAATAGACAAAATCTCCTGGGAGGAAGACAATAAACCAATACATATGTAAATTTACAGTATATCAGAAAGTCATAAATTTTGTTCTGGGGAAAAATAAATTTTAGACAGAGAGGGCAGGGAAGCATTTGAACAGAGACCTGGCAGAGGCGAGAAAGGGAATCCTACAGATATGAAGGAAGAGTATCTAAGGAGAGGGAACAGCCAGTGCAAAGCTCTGCAGCTAAGAACAGTGTCTGTTGTATTGGAGGAACAGCAAGAAGCCATGTAGCTGGAGAAGGGTAAGCAAGTGAGCAAGGGGATGAATGGAAGGAGATGAGGACAGAGAAGAGATGGAGACCAGTTTTATGGGGCCACACAGGGCATGGTGAGGAGTTTACTAAGAACCATGAAAGAGTTTTAAGCAGGAGAGTACACTAGTATACTAGGGAACCATGAAAGAGTTTTGAGCAGGAGAGGGACAGGCTTCTACTTGATGTTAAAGGACTCATTGGATGCCGTGTGAGAGTTGATCACAGAAGCAGAAGCAGGGCCCTGGGAGAGGCTGGTATCCAGGCAGGGCCACCTGACACAGGCCTTGTCTGTGTTCCAGGTGAACAGGTCCCAGGCCTACCTGCCCTTTGCCTTGGCTGGGGGTGCACTCTAAGCCTTCTCAACATCCTCAGCCATCACAGTCCAGGTGGCCTCTGGCCTCTCCATGACCTTTCACAAATCCTGTGCCCTCTGGGTAACAGTGCCTCAGACCTATGCTAGCACCCTCTGTGGCCTGGGTGCGGACTTCAGTGGGGACTCTCATACTGACTTCAGTGGCTCCAACAGCACGTGGCTCCCCAGTGCCCATGGCTCAATCATGGGCGTCATCCCTCTACCCACCAGGCAAGATAGCCCTATATTGGGCCTTCTGCAGAATATTGGGTGCCCATCATGGGCATTACCAGGCCTGCAGTGAAGACACAGAGGCTTGGATCCGCATGGAGAACTGCAGTCCATGACCTCTGTGCCATGAGGGGATCACAGGAGACTTTGTGTGCCATGCTGGGAAGCTATACCCAGGAATGCCAGTGACGTGGCCTCACAGTGTAGCCTTGGAGACATCTCATGGCCTGTGGTGAGTGAGTGTTTCTAGGGAAGAGTCTTTCTCAGCCTGATCCTCCAGCTAGCCCAATGCTACCTCTAGGATGTCCTCCAAGGTCAGTGCCACCCAAGCTGTGCCACTGAACCCCTTCTCGGCTAACTATCCCCTGCTTAAAACTTTCAACAATAATGATGGATGACATTGGCTGAATGCTATAGAGTCAGGATAGTCTGGGCTATGCTGCAGTAACAAACTAACCCAAATTCTCCATGGCCCAACATGCCCAAGGGTTATTTCTCTCTCCATTAAATTCTACAGCATTCTCTAGAGCACCATTCAAGGCCAATGGCATCCCATGATGGTGCAACATGTGCACCCTGCTCTTCAATCCTTCACTAGTCATGGTTCTACCTATCTGCAAGAGTGGTTGGGAAAGGGGGGAAGCACGTGGGCATTTAGTGACCTGTAGATGACTCTGACGAAGGTATCAGCTCATTGCATCCCTGTAATAACCTGCCAAGGCCAGTGCCATTATTAACTCCATTTTACAGATGAAGACACAGAGGCACAGGGAAGTTGTTACTTGTACAAGGTCACTCAGAGAGTCAGCAAGATACCTGATGCTATGGCTCCCCTCTGACCTTTGGATAAAGTGCAAACTCTTTAGCCCAGCATGGGTGCCCTCATGAGGATGGACTTGCCTACTCTTCCAACCCCCTGTCTACTGCCCTTTACCTCTTTTTATGCTTTGGGATCCTGGAGTGCATGTAATTACCATGCCCTACCAAACAATTTTTTGCCACAATTCCAGGGTTCAGAAACCCAACCCTGTGGTTCCAGGAAGGTAAATGGGTGAAGTGGACTGGTGGAGGCTGGGTGAATATGGGGGTGGGCACACCTACAGGGGTTGGCACTACTCATCCCAGATGATTCCTGACAAGTGGGAATGTGGGTTCAATGGAGCCCAGTGGCCTCATTTCCAACCCTAGCACCATCACTCAGTAGATGTGTGACATCAGGCAAGTCACTTAACCTCTCTGGGCCTCAGTTCCCTCCTCTATAAAAGAAAGGGGTAATGAAAGCCCATATCTTATGGGTTGCTGTGAGAGATAAATTGAGATGGCATGTGAAAAGCAAGCTCCTAGGAACTGCACAATTATAATTAGTTCCTTTCATCAATAAGATGATGATGACCTTTCACGGTTTCTGGCTAACTCAGTTTTCTTCAGTAAGTTCAAAAAAAAATATCAAGAATTAGAAGAGAAGAGTGCGTGTAGCTCAGTGATCAAGCACCTGTTTTACAAGTACGAGGTCTTGGGTTCAATCCCTGATGCCTTCTATTGAAAAAAAAAAAAGAATTATAAGAGAGAATACCTAGAAGAAGCATAGAGCAGGACCTGGCATATAGTCAGTGCTCAGGAAATATTCTCTCAGACCATCATCGCCATCATTATCTCCATCATCACTATCTCTATCACCACTATCACCATCTCCACCATTATCATGACCATCATCTCCATCATCATCACCATCATCACCACCATCTTCACTATCTTCACCATCACCACCATCACTGCTACCACCACCACCACCACCACCACCATCATCACTCTACCCCCTGATGATGCCTCCACTTTCTCCCCTTTGCCCTAATGATCTGCCCTTGGCCCCCGAGTCCTCCCTCTGCTCCCTTGGTCCTTCTCTGGTTGGAAATGCTCTGGAATAGCAATGCTTGGCTTGTTATAACCCCCATCTGTCTTCTTCCAGAGCTGGCTACCCTCTCCACAGCCACTACGAGCTCTGCGGCTCCTCCTGCCCCAGCTCCTGTGCCGAGCCTACTTTGCCCGACAGCTGCCCGATGCCGTGCCAAGAGGGCTGCCAGTGCAACACGGGCTTCATGCTCAGTGGCACTGACTGGGTGCCCCTCACCCAGTGTGGCTGGGCTGCTCCCTGGTGAGCAGGTACCACCTGGCCGGGGAAGCCATCTGGGCTGGGAAACAGTGCGAGCAATTCTGTAGCCGTGAGGCTTCCATCCATGCCGTGCACTGCTCCACCTTCTCCTGCGGGCCTGGGCAGGGATGTGGGACCCTGAGGGGTGTCTTCAGGTGCCACCTGCTCACCCTTGGCACCTGCCAGGCATCCGGACACTCACACATCACCACTTTCGAAGGGAGGACTGTTGAGTTCCCAGGCACCTGTGCGTCCGTCTTTGCCAAATCCAGTGGCTCCTTTGGCTCGTTGCCCTTCTTCAGGGTGGAGCTTGGGAAGGAGAACAGGGCCAGCAGCCCCATTGTAACCAGCTCAGAGATGTCCATCCAGGTTAATGGGACCCAGATTTGTCTCCAGAGAAAGAGCCTTGATTTGACTAAAGTAAGTACTCATCGGCCTGTAGAGATTCTTGAACTGATTTAAGCTAAAAGAAAATGCATTGGTTTCAACAAAATAAAAGTCATATGAAATATCCCAGGGCAAGTACAGTGATTCTGGGTCCACAGGATTACTCTGTGTGCCAATTGGTTGTTTTTGGTTATAAATAATAGAAAATATCATTAAAACTGACACAGTACCAGTCAAATTTTCATATTACATAATGGAAGATTCCAGAGGGAGATCAGACATGGTTTTATCAGGGCACCCTCTCTTTCTCAGAATTTCTCTTGGTATGTGATCCTCTGTAGTGTTAACTTTGTCTTCAGCCTGACTTTTCTTGTGGTGGCAAAAGGACCGTAGAGCTTCCAAGCCTCAAATGTGCATTTTCCTCTGTCCAGAGCTAGACCCAAATCTCTGACCCCAACTACTGAGTGCTTTACTCTGATTGGACCTCACTGAACTAATCACTTTGGCCAGAGAGTGTCTTCTGCCCTTTGGTTCCTTCCCCAGGAGCTGGAGGTGGGAGCTGTCTCTCCACCCCTTGAAACTGCTTCTCACCATTGTTATCTCCATCATCACCAGAGGGTAGAATGGGAGCCCACCCCCAAATCCTCAGATTCTCCAAACCAGTATTTCCTGCTTCAAGGATCTTCAAATAATGTAAATGCCCTAGAAAACCTCCCCTCTGAGACCTGAAACTTTTGTCTGGAACCCACAGGGGTAGATGTGTTTTCCACGCCTGAGGGTCCCTGCCCACAAGAGTTCCATTGTGTTTCTATGGGAAAACACAGACATGCCCCTCCCACCCTACCCCCTTCCAGGAAAGGACCAGCTTTCAGAATTAGTCATGCTGTCAGCATCCCACACAACAACTCCATTGAATCCAAAGGGCATCCCTGCAGGGTGAAGGTTATTCTTATCCCCTTATGCAGATGGGGAAACTGAGGCCCAGCCAGGGAGATTTGCTTGCCTGAAGTCACACAGTGAGGAAAGGGTGGAGTTAGGATTTGAACCCAGGCAGTCTGGCTCTGAGTTACTACCCACCTGTGGGCCTCTTTGCACCCCAAAGCTGCAGTCGACTTAAGGAGAATTGGGTGCCTGATGCATCAATGATGGAGCCTGGGAAATGGCAACCTTCAAGAATGGCATTCATTCATTCATTCATTCATTCATTCAACAAATATTTCCTGAGCACCTACCATGTTCCAGATGCTATGCTAGCTGCTGGGAAAACCGCTGGGAATGGAATAGTCATTTCAAAGGGGAGAGAGATAATAAAGATCACCAATAAATGGATAATTAAATAGTCTGTCAGGACGCCTGTGTGCGCTACAGAAAGAAACAAAGGAGAGAGTGGGGAGGGTTTCCAGGTGGAAGATGCCAAGTGGAGTGACCAAGGAAAACCTCATTGAGAAGAGGATGTTTGAGCAAAGCCTGGGGAAGGAAGGTGAGGGAAGGCCTCTGTACACATCTGGGGGAGCAGCAATTGCACAGCCCCGGCAGCTGGGCCGCTGCCCGGGGTATTGGAGGACCAGTGGGGAGGGCAGTGAGTGAGGAGTTGAGGGGGGGGGGTCAGAGAGGGGGCCAGATGGAGGCGGGGCATGCACCGTGGTGAGGGTATTGACTTTTACTTGGAGTGAGGGGCAGCCAGGGGAGGGCTCAGCCGGGAGGGCCCTAATCTGACCCACATGCTCAGAGGCTCCGCTGGCTGCATGCGGAGAAGGGAACGGAGCAGGGAGACCAGGGAGAGGCTGCTGAGATGGTTCTGAGGGGGAGGCTGGAGGCTGGATCAGGGCAGGGGCAGTGAAGAGGGAGAAGTGGTCAGGTTCTGGAAATATGCTCTAGGGTCTTATTTTCTTGTCTAATCCTGATGACTGTTTTTGGGACCCTCAAAGTTATATGGGATCCTGTCGTCCTTTTGTCACCATTTTGGTTTCGCGGCTGCTAAAACAAATACCATACACTGGGAAGGCTCACAGGATCACAGGCTAGAAGGCTTGCTTCCCCCCAGGCTGGGTAGCTTCTGGCTAGCCAGCAATCTGTGGGGTTCCTTGGCTTTTCCAGCCCATGGCAATGCACACAGTGGCATCTACTCCTTTTCTCTTCTGGCTTCTGTTGACTTCCAGCTTCTGGCTGCTCCCTATGGCTTCTCTTTTTCTCTGTTTGAATTTCATTCTGCTTACAAAGTAATCCGGATTAAAGTCCAACCTCACTCAGTCGGGCCCCACCTCAACTGAAGTAGCATCTTCAAGAGATCCTATTTACAATGGGCCACGCCCACAGGACCAGGGGTTGGGACCTGAACGTGCCCTTTGCAGGGGGGGGGGGGGGGACTCTGCACCACATGCACTGTGGAGCCGGACGACCTGGGTTGGAATCCCAGCTCTGCCTGACCCTTACTGCAGCTAAGTGACATGTTTCCTGTCTGCCACAGGGCCCTCCGGTGGGCAGATAATGTGTGTCTGGCAGGCACTAAGTCCTGTAGCTGCCTCTGCCAATCTCATCGGCAGGAGTAGTGCAGGGGGTGTGTGGCTGGCTCTCGCTGGGTGTGGTACCAACCTCTTGGATGCTGAATTGCAGAGGGAAGGGGTGACGCTGAGCTGCTGGGTCGGTGCCACCCCTTGGCCATGGGTGCCAGCCAGGCTCTGATAACTGCAGACTCATCTCTGCACCTCTGCAGCCAGGCAGGAGCCTGCCAGCCGTAGCACCAGCCTCAGAGCCTCGGGTACCCCACAAGGCTGTGGCTGACAGCAAGGAGCTAAGTTGCTCACAGCCAGGAAGGCACAGGGCTGGGCACGGAGGGCTCAACGACCCTGAACTGACCCAGGAGAAAGGAAAAGGAGGGCAAAAAAGGGTGCAGACTTTTAACGAAAAGGAAAAAAAAAGATGTATAATATTTATTTTTATATATACATAATATACACAATCATATTTAATTTCCTAAATTTTATTAAGTCCTGTTTATCTAACTTTTTTAGATTATCCAATTCTAAAATTACTTTCCCTCCCTGTTTTGTTTTGTTTTTCTGTTGTTTTTCATCTTGTGATTTATTATTTTAACTTTCATTCAAAAAAAAAAATTTATTGGTTTTCCTCAACTTGTATTTTGAAAATATTTTTAACTGCAGAAGAGTTACACAAATAGTACAATGAGGCCAAATATCCTTCATGGAGATGTCCCTACTCTTAAAACTTTGCCTCATTTACTTTATCTCTTTGTCCATAAATTTATATGTGTGTTTTTTTTTCTGAGTTTCTTGCATCGTTTGCCCAGGTGTTTTCAGAAGACTCAGTCTTCTCTGCCGTGGTCAGTTGACTGACTTTTTTGGGAGGGGAATCACAGAACCTGACCTTGTGTTCATCAAGCTACTTCAGCTCAGCGGCGGGAAGGCTCAGCCTCTCTCACTGGCCTGGGGAATCTTTCCTGCATAAACCACACCCCAGCGCATCCCTGAAGTCTCCTAGAGACCAGGCAGATTGAGCTAGAGAGCAGGCACAGGTGGTGTGGCCAGGATACCAGACCCTGTGCCCATGACCATCCCAGAATCCAGCAGTCACTCCCAGGTGCCTTCCTGGAGGCCCCGTGTCAGGGATGGGGGCCCTGCTGAGAACGGACCCCGCCCAGGTGGTTCGCAGGTAGAGGATGCCCAGTGAGAGGAAGGAGACAAATAAGCACCAGGGATGATTTCCAGTTTTGAGGGGGGCTCTGTGGGAAATCCAGTAACATGATCTGGTTGTTTCTCCACGGGAGAAGCTGAGAGAGTTCCAAGCAGCGGGAGCAGCTGGCGCTAGGAGGTGGGAACTAGCTTGGGGTGTCTGAGGCAGAGTGAGGAGGCCCACGTGGGGTAAGTGAGGGGCAGCATGGGGGGAGGGGAGATGGAAGGGGTCAGCAGTGGCCAGTGGCGTCCTCAGAAGGCTGTGACAGGCAGGGGTTCCTCCCGCTGCCCTTTGCACCCTTGAGCCCCCAGCCGGCCATGGCAGCAGGCCCAGGCCCCTCCAACCGCCCCCTCCACCCCACACCTCTCTGCACAGACCCTCCCCATGGAATCAGGCCTCTTTCCAAGGCTGAGGCTGTAATGGGCTCATGCAGGCAGAAGGTGGTCTGAGATGGGAGGTCGGAGCAAGCCTGAGGCCAGAGTAACTTGGGAGTCTCCTTCTCCCTCACCCCTCCAATGAAGCCTCAAGCTGGGGGAAGTTAGGGCCTGGGTCACCCAAGGGAGACAGACCTGTCGCTCCAAAAATTACTGCCAAGTGGGACTATGGGCCCAGTGAGGACAGATCTGTCTAGAGAAGCTGGAAATGCAGCTTGTTACATTGAAATTTCCTGCTGTTTAAACGTCCGCAACTATTAATTTGTGCAACACTTTGTGAACCAGAGGAAACATGCGGTGGTGGGATCCAGCCCTGGGGCCGCCACTCTGAGATC
Source organism: Tolypeutes matacus (assembly GCA_026826555.1). Lineage (NCBI taxonomy): Eukaryota > Metazoa > Chordata > Mammalia > Cingulata > Chlamyphoridae > Tolypeutes > Tolypeutes matacus. The sequence continues at coordinate 208,322 of JAKSZT010054566.1, read as the reverse complement.
CTTGTCTTAGGGATTGAGGCAGCCTAAGAGGAGGCTGCAAGGTCCCCCCATTTGAGCTCCCACTCCCCATCCTAGAGCCCAGCTATCTGGTCTGCCCCTTCCTGCCTCCCTGTAATTTCAGGTCACAGCCGAGACTACCATCTATCAGCCTGAGTACTGCCCTGTTCATCTGTCTCCCCCTACCCCCAAAAGGGGTAAGGAAATCTGGTCCCCCATGCCCACCTGCCACCCTTTGCAGCACAGCTCCCAGCCCCACCCTCACCTCTCCAGCTCCTGCAAGGCCTGCTCCTCGACTTCATGTGGCTCCTGGAAGCTGGGCGGACAGCAACATGCCACAGCCCCCCTGCTCCAAGATGGCAAGTCAGGGCCCAGACTGGGCCCCCTGCCAGCTCCCACTCTTCTCCTTGCAGGTGCTGAATCCTGGGGCTGCTGGGAGCAGCTCCACAGAGACCCAGGAGGCCACGTTCACCTGTCCGCAGTCTCTCTGTCCCCATCTTGCCTTGGAAATGGGAGCTAGGAGCACAGCTGCGACCACACCTCACCGGCCTGCCAGTCTGCCCTCTCAGCCTCTACCTGGGAAGGCAGGGCCCCCCTCGTGTGGGGGATGCCTCTGGCTCCCACACCCCCTACAAACGTGCCGGGGAACTGCAGAAACACTGACAGCCTTAAAAAAAAAAAAAAAGGAATCGTAAAATGATTGAACCCCCCAAATCAAAATCAAATGGCAAAACCCAAATCAATAAAAGTTTGAATCAACGACTACAAAATACCCTCCGGGCCTTAATTTTGCGTTTTAATTTGGCATTCCTGCAGACTTTGCCATGTTTGGAAACTCTCTAGGTTTGAGTTTTCTTATCTTGCAAGAATTCACAGAATGCTGAGAAATCACAGCCAATGGTAACTTCAACAGGTTCTTCAGAGCCAAATGATTTCAAAAACAAAATGAGGGGAAAATATGTCAAATAATTTTTATTGCCAGTCTCTATATCTATGTCTATCTCCATCTCCATCTCCATATATTATCTCTATATCCATATCATCTCTATATCTATATCTATGCTATAAAGTCCTATATATTCCATAAATATATAATCATACATATGCCATAAAATCATATATATATACATGCATGCCATAAAAATCAGGACATAAAAAGAACGATGGCATCCCAGCTTGCTCAGTTGCCACCATGCCTCACACTGTCCTGCTTCACTCATTTATGATTCCTGCCTGGTCCCTTCGGCATCTGAGTTTGCAGACCGGCATAAGTGAAGGACACACAGCGTCCCCCTTCCTTCCCCATCACACACCCCTTCTGACTGCTGCAGTTCCTGGAATTCCCAGCAGAGGGCAAAGCCATGCCACTCCCAAGACCACCAAGGGGGTCTTCCCAGGGACATTGAAAAGTCTGGGTGAGAGATGCTATCTGCCCTTACACAAAGACCCCCTTGGAGCTTTCCCACCCCACTTCCTCTGTCTCCTCCTGTGCCTCCCCTTTCCCACTTTGAGCCTGCCCCACCCTCAGTGCCTTTTCCCCTCCCAGTAGGAATTGGCCCTTCCTCAGTAATGTGTGTGTGTTTGTCCGGGGGTGGGTGGGAGGGGGCAGCCTTGTCCTGGTCTAGGGCCTGGGATTGAGAAATCACCCAAGGGAACCACATACAGAAAGCTTGTGGCTGGATGAGCATGCCCTGTGCCATGCCCCACCCTGCTGGGAAGTGGGGGAAAGGGGGGGGGGTCCTTTCTCTCTATCCCCAGCAGACCAGTTCCTAATGGAGCCTTGACCCTGGATCTCTTCTCCCTGTCTTGCACCCCATTCCCGGTAGGACCCTCTCCCTGGCCTGGCTCCTGTAGCCCTCCTCCCCACCCCCATGATGTGTTGGGGGTCGCCTGGAGTCCAGCTGGTGGCCAGCACAGAGCCACCCCTTTCCTGGCCCTGCCCCTCCCCGTGACCCCAATCCTCCGCCAGCCACTCAAAGGCGCCTTGTTCTCCGTCCAGTCCCCAGACAAAAGTCCTTCTGTCTAAGAAGGCGGAATTGGGGGGAGGGGGCACCCCAACAGGGCCACACGAAAGCCTACACAGATCCCAGCCGGAAGGAATGCCTCCAGGAGAGGGGGTGGGGGTCAGGGAGTGAGCCTTGCACAGTGCAGGGGGCCTTCTCTGGAGAAGGAGGTAGCCCCCTGCCCACCGCCCACTCCATGGATCCAGCTTCCAGCACCCCTGGGAAGAACCTGGCTGGGAAATGGTGGCCTGTGGCTTGGGAGCCAGTCTTCAGGCTCCCTAGAGCGGGGTGGGGGCTACAGCCAGGCCAAAGGTCTGACAGCCTCCCTCCTAAGCCGACCCTCTGTTCCAGCAGCTTCTCCACATCTCCCCTCCCCCTTTCCTCATGACCTTGGTCATACCAGCATCTTCTGCAGACCCTCAAACTGTGCCAACAATAAGACATGACCTGGACAGGGATTTTAGATCCCTCATGATCCGCAGCAGCCCTGCCCCCAAGCCAAACACCCAGTTTAAATAGAAGTTAGGCTGTTACTCCAGTGCACTGCCTCCCCCCACTGCCTCCGCCCTATAGAAACTCTCCCTCCAAGCTCCTTTTCTGGGGGGGCAGGAGATGGAAGAACCCCTCCTCCCTAATGTGAGGGGCCAAGTCCTAGCCATCTTCCACCTTACCTGAGGCTGCAGTGTCCTTGGAGACCCCAGGGAAGCTCCCTGCTGCTCAGGGCTGGGGAGAGGGTGGAGCTGGATCTGTCCCTTTAAGAGCAGGAATGGGGTGGGGGAGCCCCCAGCCTTAGGGAGTCTGACTTGTTCTCTACCTGCCCGGGTTTGCTCAGGGCGTGGCAGCTGCGGATAAAGGCAGGTCTCCAGCTTAGCAGCCCCGGATTTCTCCCAGAACCTCCTCTGTTCAGCCGGGGGAGCCACAGCGGTGAGTGGCTGGAGCCCCCTCCCTCCAACCCCTACTTGGTTCTGCCCCCAAACTGCCCCTGCCCCACTCCCCCACCCCTGCCATATTCCTCTCGGGGCTGGGAAAACAGCTGGGGTGAGGGGAGGCCCTCAAGGGGCAATGGGGAGTCTGGGGAGACTGGGGTGCCTGGGTAGATGGAGGTGTCTGACTGGGCCAGAGGCATCTGGACTGGGGGTATCTGGTAGACAAGGGTGGAGAGAGGAGGGTGTCTGCGAGGACTGGGAGTGTCTGAGTTGACTGGGGGCTCTTTTGGTGGATGGGGGGAAGACTGGGTAGAGGGGAATGTCTAGGTGTATTGGGATCCTGTAGGTCCTGGAGCTCTCTATGAGCAGGGGGGCGATGGCTGCCTGGGGAGGAAGGAAGATGGAGTGTAGGTTAGGAGACTTCAGGGACTCAGGGGACTCATGCTGGCCACCATCATAGAGGACACAGAAGCAGTCCTCAGCAGAAACAGTCCCCGGGCCAGCGTGGGAAGCTCTGTGGCCAGGATGGACCAGAGAGGGGTGGACAGAGGCCTTCAGCCTTCCTCGCCAAGCCATCACTCCAACTGCAGCTCAGGACCTGGGCCTGGACGGGAAGCTGAAGGCAGAGGCCTGTAGTGCCTGATGCCCTCCTTCCGTCGACCCTGTACAGCGGGTACTGGAAGGTGTCACAGGAATGGGAAACTGTGGGCCTCCCAGGCTAGGGCTGGCTTGAGGATTCCGTGATGGGGTGACAGGGGATGGGGAATTAACCTGGAGTCGCGGGGTTCAGCGAGTTAGGGATAGTGCCAGTTCACCCAGCTGTTGAGGATGATAGGGGTGAAAAGTGAGCAGAACTGAGCACTGTGCCCGCCATTAGCTGGCATTACTAGTATTGGGAACATCATGGGGTAACAGAGGCTTCCCGGAGGCAGTCCTAGAAACAGCAGTTCAACTGTAAACCTGTGTCCATGACTCCCAGGCAGTCCTGCCCACACCCCCACCCAGCACTCCCCAACAATGCTGCCAGCCCTCTTCCTGCGAGGGATGGCTGCTCCCACGGAAACGGCCACTGGGGGGTCCAGGGTTCATGGGAAAGCCAAGAGGAAACAGGGATTCCCTGGACCTGGGTTAGCACAGGGAGATGGAGGAGACGGTGCCACTCACTGGAAACAGAGAAAGTCCGGGGCCAGGGGCTTATATGGAGGGTAGGAAGAGAGAGATGGGGGCGCTCTACAGCTATGGGCAGGGCGTTTTGCAGGGACCCAGCAGCGAGTGTTTTAACCTGGATTTGTGACCCCTGGGTTTAGAGTCTCTGGGAACCCCTGAAAACCATCAGCAGAATTAGGGATGTTTGAATGATCGTGGTGGATGTTTGTTTTGTTTTATTTTTTCCGAAAGAGGCCTGGAGCTTCAGTTAGAGAGCCAGAGGGATCTGTGACCCAAAGGAGGGTCTGGAAGGGCGGGGAAGGGAGTTGCTAGGACGGTTCAGTGGTCGGATACCCAGAACTGCTTGGGGTCCAGCCTTGGCACTACCACTCCTCACGCTCTCAAGCCATCAATGAAATGGGGGACAGATGCCCTCGGGGGGTGGGGGATTAAGTGAGTGAAATCACAGCAAGGTGATCTGGGGTGTCCGGCCCGGCATGAGACGGAGTGTTAGCTATTGTTATCGTGATCATGACGATGATGAGGACGTAGGCTTGTGGTGGTTGGGCAGGGGCAGGGAGGGGGCCGGGGGATACACAGAGGTCTGGGGGCTTATCACAGGCACGCTGGGCAACCAGAGGATGGGGCCAATGCCAGGCCAGGAGGAGGAAGGAAAAGTGTTCTTTCCACTGGGCAGGCCTACCTGGAGGAGGAGGAGGAAGTGTTTGCTTCCAGGAGGATACAGGTGGGGGTGGGGTGGGGGCTGGGTGGGATAGAGGCAGGGGCCAGGCTGGGGCCAGGGTTAGGCTAGGGTGGGGGCCAAAGGCTAGGCTAGGGCTGGGGAAGGGTCTGGGCGGGGGTGAGTTGGAGCAGGACCAGGGGCAGGGGTGGGATAGAGTCAGGGGCTAGCTCCCCAGCGTGTGCTCCTAGCTCAGGCTGGGGCAAGGTCTGAGGAAACGGTGGGGGCAGGGGCAGGGGCTGGGGTTGGAGTCAGGCCTTCTCCCAGGTCTGGCCTCCAGGCAGCCTTGAGCTGTCTCTTCCCCACACCCTGCCCTGAGCAGCCTGCTCAGCCCCTGGCCCCAACCCAGCCCAAGGCTGGCAAAGTCTGGGCAGGTCCGGGCAGGCTGCAAGCTGTCTGCGGGGGACACTCCCAGGAACCTGGGTCTCCCGCCACCTGGCTCCCAACACCCTGTCTCCCAAATACCGGAGGCCCTGACAGTGCCTGATTAGAAACAGCCACCAAGAGCCCACGTCCAAGCTAGGTGACTCTGGATACCTGCTTTCCCCTCTGAGAGTCCCAGCTTCTCATCTGTAAAATGGGGTAACAGCAGGCACCATCTCCCTCATTTGGTGGCTGGGGTGATTGACCCAAAGCCTAAAGTCCCCGTCCAGTGGGTAACGACTGCCACTCCCTCATCAGGACGAGTCTCGGCCGGCCCCCACTTCACCTTTCAGCTTCTTTTCTGGGCCCTGCAAGTTTCCAGGCTGGCCCTCCGAGCCTGGCGTGAGCTGTGGACCCTGGGGGGAAAGCCTGGTAGAAAGGGGGTGGGAAGCAGAGGCACGGTGGCCCTGCCTAAGCCGAGCCCTCCCTCCACTCCCCACCCCAGGCCAGAACTTCAGTATGCGAGAGGTGACCCTGAGCCTGCTCGTCCTCCTGGCAGGTGAGTGGCCGCCCCAGAACTGCCTTTCCCCTGCGCAGCCACCAAGACTTGTATGTCTCACCTGCTACCCCTGTCGAGGGGATGAACATAAGGACAGCGTCGCCCTGAAGATAAAGAGTGTGGCCCTGGTGATTTCAGGGGACACATGAGGGCAGGACTTAGAGCAGCAACTCCAACGGCTAGAAAGTCACCTTCTCCACCTTCTTCCCTAAACCAGTGCTCCTGTGGCTTTCACACCTCCCTAACGCTTTACTAGGAGAGGAAACTGGGAACTGAGTGGTGATGTACCACTTTGAGCAAGTTACTGACAGCCTTCGTGCCTCAGTTTCCCCATCTGTAAACATGAGAATAAGTACAGGACCTACTCATAGAGTCCTTGCGAGGATTCAACGAGTTAATATTTGAAAAGCACGCGGAAGAGTGCCTGGTGCAGAGTTAAGCCGGCTGTGTTTGTTTCTATGTACTTAAGTACTCTCCCTTTAACAAAGAACAGAGCTTAAACTCAGAGGTTAGGTGGGCAACAGATTTAATCCTAGTCCTTTGCTTTTTGTCTGTTACATCAGGCAAAACTGGTATTCCACTCAGGATAGTGTTGTCAAGCTGCATATTTAAATAAAGTGCATTTAAGTTTTTCCAAAGGAACAGAGAGCATCACTGAACCAGGTGGGGTGTGACTGAGACCAGTCAGGAAGATGGGAAATTAGAATGGCTGGATTTGGGGAAACAGGGCCCTGGGAACCGAAGCCATCTGTCATCTTGACAAGAAAATCCCTCTGTTTCTGCAGGAGGCATGGATAAGCCGAGGTTTCTGGAAATAGGGAGCAAACAGTGGCCCAAAGCAACAGGGATTAGAACCAATTTCAGGAGGCAGAATGCTGCTGCGGGAGGGAGGCCGAGCGTCCATGTGGGTGCACAGAGGTGGCTAGCCTGGGGCTGGATACATGGGGTCACCTCGTCCCCACCCTCTCGGGAGCTGGGAGGTGTCCGTGGGGGGACGACCCTCTGCCCCTGCCTGCCAGCTTTCTTGAGGCCCCATCACCATCTTCCTTCCTCCCTGGTTCTCTCTGCCAGGCCTGCCTGCCCTGCACGCCAACGATCCTGAAGGTGAGTCAGGGGCCTGGCTGGACTCTCAGCAACCCCCACCCCCAAATTCTCTCCCAGGACCACTACGTCCCAGCTGTTGTCCCGGATCTCATGTTCTTTTTTTTCTTTCCTTGCAGATAAAAACAGTCCTTTCTACTATGGTGAGAGTTTGTACCTCCCAGCCCCCTCCCCTACACACACACACTATCTTGTGCCAAGGGTCCCACACAGTGTTGGGTGAGAGTCTGACGTGGGCAAGGACAGGAAGGAGCAAGGATGGGACACTGAACAGTAAACATGTGGGTGGAGTAAAGGAATGAGAGAGATGCCAGCCTGGTCCTCCGGAGGCTTCTCCCCCAGCAAGGTAGTGAGATGCCACAGGAAGTGAGGCGTTCACAAGAAGCGGTGCTGGGGGAAGGGCTGACTTGAGAAAACTTCCTGGAGGAGGTGAGCTCTTGGGCCCAAGTCTTCACCTGGCCTCCAGGTTCAGCGCAAGCCCCCCAATCTCCCACCCTTACCTCTTTGCCCTCGCCCCCACCCCCCACTGCCCTTGGCTCACTCTCTGCCCTCACCTCCTCCCACTGTCCCTCGCTCACCCTGTTCCAGCCACACTGGCCTCTCTGCTGCTCCTCAGGCTTTGCGTCTTCTGCCTGGAAAAGTTGCTTCCAGGTATCAGCTCAGCTCTCTCCCCACCCCCATCTCCTCACGTCTCTGCTCAGCTGTGCTCTCCTCTGAGAAGCCTACTCTAACCACTCTTTCTCAAAGCTGCCTCCTGGCTTCCTGTCCCCTGACCCTGCTTCTTTTTCTTCAGAGCACTTACTTCCACCAGACCCTCCCTTATATACCTAGTTTGCTTGAGTGTAAACCAGAACGTGAGTGCCAGGCGGGCTGGAGTTTCCATCTGTCCGCTGCTGCTGGGTCCCCGCACCCTGCACATCGTAGGTGCTCCCACATATTTGTCAAGTGGATTGGAGGGGGAATGACAGGAGGATGCACGCTGGAACTGAGGTCCCCCTCTGCTATCCTCTTAGACTGGCATGGCCTCCGCGTCGGTGGGCTCATCTGTGCGGCAGTCCTGTGTGCCATCGGCATCATCGTGCTCATGAGTGAGTGCAGGAGCTGACGGGGCAGCTGGGCAGGGCTGTGGGGCCCTCCCCTGACCACTCGCCCCCCTCCAACAGGTGGCAAGTGCAAATGCAAGTTCAGGCAGAAGCCTAGGTAAGATGGGGGTCCCAACGTGCCCGCCTCTGCTGGACAGACACCTTTCGGGGTGAAAGAGCTGGATCTTGCAGAAAGAGAACAGGCCCCCAGTTCCTGCTCTGGAGAATCCCTACTATTAGGATTTCTCAGATTCCTCAGGTTTATGAGTCATAGCTGAGAATCCCCAGAGGCGCCCAAATCCTGTGATGCTTTTGTAATGATAGTAGTATCCCCCAGTGGAAAAAAGAGCCAGAAGACACGTCTGGGCGAGCTGGGTGTCCTTTAGCCCTGAGGTAGAGGACAAATGGGGTGGCTCCAGATCTCACTACTTTTATCTCCCTAGTCACCGTCCAGGGGAAGCCTCATCTCTCATCACTCCAGGTAAGACAGGGGACAGAATGAAGCTGAGTGGAACATGAGGTACAGGGTGTGTGTGTGTGTGTGCACGTGTGTGTGTGCGTGCATGCGCGCTTTCGAGAAAGAATGTGGTCCATCGTCACAAGCTGACCTCACCATCTCTCCCAGGCTCTGCCCAGAACTGCTGAGGCTGGACCAGCCAAGAGGGCCCGGGGGATCTTTCTCTTCCCCAGGTCTTGGCCTTGCACAGTCCCCTGGATGATTTGGTGTCTTGAACTACAGGATGGAATTCTCCTCCTCGGCCTACCTTGCCAGGGCCTCATCTCACCTCTCATGGGAGGGGTCTCTTTGTTCAATTTTATATCTAAAATGGTTTTGCCTGGTGCCCAAATGGCCTTGAGACTGTCTGTGTGTTTTGGGGTGGTGTCTGGGGGGCCGGGAGGAGGTGAACGCACCACACGGAAGCTGGCAGCTGAATCTCTTTGTGAGGAAAATCCCAAAGGCCTGTGCCTTCATGACTAGGTAGGTGGCACAGAGTCTGCCCTCTGCCTCATGGCCATGGGAACCACATACACAATTTGGAATTTTCTAGTAGCCAAAGGGGGGACACTTTTGAGAGTGAAAGGGGTCTCTAAGAAGATGAAATACTAGGACACTCAGGGGGCATTGAGGCCATGCCAGGAAAACTAAGATGGATGATCACCATGATGCAAGTCCCAGATAACTTGTAATTTTAATAGTAAGATGCCTCTGATCCTCTCACTCACCCATGAGATCCCACTTACTAAACAAGACCTTTCCAAACACTCAAATTTCCTGTCCTTTAAATAGCCCCCACAGTACTCCCAATAATATATAACGACCACAAACCGTGAGCTCCTCCAATGAGCCTCAGACTCCCTTGAGACCCCACACCCAATAACACATCCAAAAATTCCCTATGAGACACCCCGCACAATGCCTAAAACCCTTCAAAACACCCCAAAAATATCTCCTACAATGTCCTGAGGCATGACCTCAAAGAGAGACCCACAAGGACCCCGTGACTTGTCCCCTAATAATGCCTTTACATCCCTCCAAACATTCCCTGCCCCTCATAATTATGAGCCCACACCCCTTAAAGACCCCGCCATCTCTCACCAGGAGCAGCCAAAATGCAAGCCTGGATCTTCCCCCTCCCTTAACTCTCTCCCGTGAACCCCACCCCCACCCCATTCCGCTCCCAGACACCCTCTCCCAATGATCCCACAACCACAGGCGGGGGCAGGTGCGCAGTGAGTTTATTGAGCTCAAACACTTTCCGTCCTCCCTCTTGTCCCCGGTCGGGGAGAGGTTCCCTGGGCCCCCCCGCAGCACCTCGCGCTTTCCCACCTTTTCCCAGCGCAAGCGCAAGAGGGACGGTGCGGCCTGCACCCGCCTCCTGCAGCAAGCATGCGCACAAGCAGCAGAGGGAGTTAGCATGCCCGCCAGGGAAAACCGCCCAGCGACTAATGACGTCGTGGAGGCAGGCGCTAAAAGCGATTGGCCGGATTGACTTTAGAGGCCAAGGGAACGTTATCTACTCTTCAGTCCTTTCTCGGGGAGCGCGGGGGACGGGGCGTGGGGGAATGGTGGTGGCAGGGGACTCGGGGAGCTTCCAGTCCTCGTGGAGCTCTGCATATTCCCCAGCCATGACTTCTGCCTCCTGCTCCAGGCAGTGCCCCCAAGTTGCCCTTGGTGAGGGCAGCGACCCCCCAGCACAGATGTTGCTTCAGACTGGGACAACTCTGAAGATCCAGGAGGTTGGGCCCAGATTCTCCAAAAACTGGGCTAAGACCGGGACCTGTCTTCACAGGCAGCCATCACCTCAAGTGGGGCCAGGAGGCCAGTCCAGAGGCCCAGCCCCCCAGCCAGGGCCAAGGTCCCATCTGTCTCAGGCACTGAGGTCTAACTCGTGATCCTGGTAGATCTGCGTGGGACCCTTGAAACAGGCAGCGAAAAGGAAGCGCTTGCCTGCCACAGTGATGTGGGCGAAGGCGCGGGGGGCCACCAAGGCCGGGGGCCCCAGCTCCTGCAGCGGCTCCAGGAGCCCCTTGTCGGACTCGAGGCGGAAGACCTGGCTGAAGGCAAAGTCGCTGCCCAGGATGGCCAGCTGGTCCCTGGCGATGAGAAGGGGCTGGAAGACGTGGGCACCACGCGAGGGCAGTTGCTGCAGTAGGCGGAACATGGAGCCGTCCCAGCGCATGAGCTGCAGGGAGGCTGCTAGTTAGGGCCTGGGTCCTGGGAGGGGCTGCCCGTCGTCCCCCAGGTTCTGGCAGACTTGGAACACTTGGAAACAGAGGCCTGTGACTCCCCAAACTCTGGCAGCTTTCTTATCTTTTTCAGAAATGTCACCACCACCACCCAGCTGCTCAAGCCACAAACCTTGGAATTGTCCTTGACCCTTATCTCTCCCTCACACCCCACTTGGACTCAGCAAATCCTGCCAGCTTTACCTACAATATGTTTCTCCCACTTCCACAGCCCACTCCTGGTCCTCCTCAGACATAGCTACAGCTTCCTGTTTCCCACACAGAGACCCCGTCAACTCCTGAGTCAGGTGAGAGTGCTCCCCTGACTCCACACACCTCACACCAGGTAAAAGCCCAAATCCTCACCAGGACCCATAAGGACCGGCATATTCCAGACCCAGAGGGAAGCCAGTGGGGCTGGAGCACAGCAAGGGAAGGAGGGCACTGGAGGGGGTGAGTAGCACTTAACACCAGCATCAGCCTTGGGGTTCAGAATCTCAGAAGGGGGGTGGGGCTGGCAGTGGGTCATTCTAAGTCCTGGAGTGTGTGAGTTTGGGGATAGAATCTGAATCTTGGGTCAGCTTTAGTGGTGAGGATGGAGAGTGGCTGAGTATCAGCCTTGAGGGGTCACAGTCTGAGAGTCAGTGTTGGGATGGGGTCAAAGTTCAAAGGTCACCATGTCAGGCTCAGGCAGAGTTTAGAGGCCAGCATGCAAAGTGGGGTCAGTGCTGAGAGGCCAGCACCCCTCGTGCACCCCAGCACCCGCCCTACCCCGCCGGTCCTGGCCTCACCATGGAGTCCCCAATGTAGCGCGTCAGGCACAGGAACACGTCCCCACCAGCCTGGAAGTGGTGCGTGGCATAGACGTCCTCGGCCTCAGGGATGTCCGTGCGCCTCTCGAAGCGACCCCCCGACCAGTGGAAGAGCACAGGCCGCTGCGAGGCAGAGGCCAGCAGCAGGTGGGGCCGGCCGTCCAGCTCGAGGGCCTCGGCGTCCGTGTCCCGGTGCCAGGCATGCAGGCTCTGGCGCGGGTAAAAGCCAGGCCCATCCCGGCACAGCAGCGTGGTGCTCCCTGCCTTGGAGGCGTCGGCCACCACGAAGCAGGGCTGCCCGTCCAGCCACAGCAGCTCGGCGTCATTGGGCCGCAGCAGCCGCTGCGGGGCCAGCGCCTGCGTCGGGGCCAGCCGCAGACCGGGGCCCGGCCGGGCCCACAGCTGCGAGCCTCCCCACAGGCGGGCGGCCAGCACGAAGAGGCGCGGGCCCAGCACCAGAGGCTTGCAGGACACCACCGAGGGTGCTGGGGGGACAAGGCGGAGGCAGGAGGGCGGGTCAGGCCCCGGGGTCTCCATGCCAGGCCCGGGGCGGGCAAGAGGGTGCGAGGGGGCTCACCAGACAGCTCTTCCTCCTGCCGAAAGCGCTGCAGGCTGTAGTCCCAGGTGAGGACAAGGCAGCGACCAGCAAAGGGCTGTGCCAGGATGATGTGGGGCTCCCCCTGGTAGGAGAAGGACTCCACACCCAGTGCCGACTCCCCCACCGTCTGGAACCAGGACAGCTCTGAGGGTGGCAGGAGAATTAGGCCGGCCCAGGGGACACCAAGGGATCCCATCACTGAGCCTCAGTTTGCCCATCTCTGAAATGGGAACCAGCAGGGTGCTCGCCTCATAGGGACATCTAATGTATTCACTCACAACGCCACAGTAATCATTTTTTTTCTAAGCTGCCTGGCATCATCGAATACTAGCTTAGAAAGAATGTGTTTATTCACTCGACTTCACAATAGCCCTCTGGGTACATTCAGCCATTTATCGGCTTTGCAGATAAGGCCACTAAGGTTAAATGGCAGAGGCAGCCAATTGTCCAGGAAAACCCATTCTTCCATCCTTCCATCTCCCACAAAATAAGAGTGAACTGGGCCCAAGCGGGCCAGCCAGAGGCCACGTTCTCCCAGCTGCCCCTCCACCCCTGCCAGGACATGGGTGCTGCCACGTTGAAGCCACGTTCTCGATGGAACTGGAGCGGAAGTGATGGATGCGATGCTCGCCTCGCTTGCTTGGGTGGAGACGGCGTGCCCAGGATGGTCTCTTTCCCCTTTTTTCCTGAGCTGGCTAAGAGCAGGCCACAACCCAGTGCCACAACCAAAACGAGGACTGTGCCCAGGGGACTGCGCCAGCCGCCTGGACCGCTCACCTTCTTTAGTGTGCATATTTTGAAACTCTTTGTTACAGCAGCTCAGCTTTTATGGTAACTGGGACACCAAGGCTGCCAAACCTGTTAGTGCCAGGGCCAGGTGGTTGACTTCCCGTTTTGGGCCAGCCCCTGTTGTAGGTACCAGGATTGAAGCAATGAACCGAGCCACCAAGGATGCCCATCAGAAAGGGGATCTTTTAAAAATGTCCATCAAGGGGGGCGGATGTGGCTCAAATGGTTGGGCGTCCGTCTGCCATATGGAGGGACCTGGGTTCGATCCCTGGGACCTCCCGGTAAAATTAAAAAAAAAAAAAAAAAAAAAAAATGTCCATCAAAGCATGTCACCCCTTGCTCCAAACCCTCCATGGCTTCCCACAGCCCTCAGGATAAAGTCCACTCTCCTCCCCAGGGCTTTCAAGGTCCAGCACGCTGAGGCACCTGCTGGCCTCTATCCTCATCTGTGGCCTTCCCTTCACTCACTTACCCCAAGCCACACCTGCCTTACTCTGTTCCTCAAACAGGAAAAGTGCTACACTGCCTCAGTGCCTTTGCATATACTCCCTTTCTCTGGACTGTGCATCCCTCTTTCTTCATTTAGCTAAATCCAGATCTTATGTTACTTCTTCTGAGAAGCCTTCCCTGACCTCTCCCCCTCCATGTGAGTTAGGAACCCTCACTCCCATTAATGCTCCCTCATCACTCCCTGTATTTCTCACAATTCGCAGCATACATTTATTTCTGTAATGTTTTCTTTAATGTCTTTCTCCCCTCACCCCCGGGACTGTGAACCCCATGAGGCTGGGGCCAAGGCCATCTTGGTCACCACCATGTCCCCATCGCCTCATGCAGGGCTGGGCACAGAGAGGGCCTCAGTGAATGTTTATTGAACAAATGAATATGAATAACCCCTAAGTTAAATCCCCTTGTTCTATGACTCCCAGACCCAAAACATGACTTACAGTGGGAGCATAAGAATTATAATAATATCAAGAGCACGTATGTAATAGAGTCTTCTGGGTTGAGCTCACATCTCTCCTCCTTCCAGAAGTCCTTCCTGACCCTACAGCTATGTCTGGTTCTTGCTCTGGGCTCCCATAGTTCCCTGGGCTTCCCCTATCCCAGCCCCAACCCCTCTGCCCATGCCACCCCTCCTGGCCCCTGTCACTCTGGCTATCGCCCTCTAGGGGCGGCTCTGCCTTCCTCTGGACTGTGGGCTCAGGCCGGGCAAGCCCCTGGGGTGCTTTGTCACTGCTCTGCTCGCAACATTGCCCAGTACCCATAAAAGTACCCTAGTATATTTATAGAAAAGCAAAATGAAAGTAAATATAAATGAGGTGATGCTGCAGGGCAATTCTAAGCACCATCCTTGGCACATAGGAAGTATTCCCAAAATGTTCATGAGAGTGAACATTAATATACAGGCCTCCCGTGCCAGGCCCTGGGCCAATGCTGTGCAGACGTGGATGCCTCCTCGAGTTCTCACAACAAACCGACGCCACGCTATTACTGCCATTTTACAGATGAGGAAACTGAGGCTCGGGGGGTGATGCTGCCTGCTCAGGGAGTCACAGCCAGGACTGAGGGAGTGAGGTCAGCCCCCCAGCCCTCGCAGCCATTCCCCCTGGTCTCCCCTCCTTCTTCTGAGGACCCTTTTCGGGGGGGGGCCCACCCTGCTGGGAAAACCCCCACCTATAGCTCTGCACTTGAAAGTCTTGGGGTCCAGGTGGCGGAGCTGCGTGTGGGCCAGGGTGGTGGGGCCCGCGCAGGCCCCAGTCCCCACGCTGGCGTTCACGGTGGGCATCCACTGCAGCAGCCAGAGGAGGCGGCAGTCACACTGGAACGGGTTCCCGCGAAGGTCCCTGGGGTAAGAGGCCGGGGAGGGGCTGCGACCCGGCTTCCACCCCCTGGAGGCCACACTCCCCACTCCCTCCCCGGACCAGGGTCCCAGCTGGGGTCCCAGGGGTGGTGTGAAGAATATGTAAGAACCTTTGCAGCCGTACCCATGTTGCTGAGCCAACGTGGTACAGGTGCCCCCTCCCGCAGCGAACCCCTCACCCTCCCAGCCCCCTCAACCCTCACACATGAGTCAGGGTCTCCAGGCCTCGGAAGAGGAATCTAGGGAGGGTCTCTAGATGGTTATTGGCCAGGCTCCTGGTGGAGGGAGAGAAGGAGGAGGAACCGTCAGTAGCTACTGGGATACCCTGTGTCCCTGGGTGCCAGGCGAGGGAGCCTGTCAGGAGGGCTGGGGCCTGGAGGGGGTGGTCTTGGAGGCACGCACAGGTGTGTGAGGGAGCGCAGTCCTCTGAGGGCGTTCTTAGAAATGGAGCCGATCTCGTTGTCCTCGATGAAGCTGTGGAGGGAAGTGGGGGGTGAAGGGGAGACCCTTGTGGCCCCACAGTGCTTGGAGGAGCTCATCCTACGAAAGCCATGGGCATCTGGAAAGTGCTGAATCTCCCCCATCACTGGGCACAACCTTCAGGAAGGCCTCCCAAGACCCTCTCCTCGCCATGGTCCCGGCCTGTAATTCCAGGAACCAGGAGCCCGGCTGTCGCTGTGAAAACGGCCACCACCGTCACAGACAGCGGCGCCAGCAGCTGCCTCGCCAACCAGTCCTTCCACCCAGCGTGCTGTGCTTATCAGCACCGGTGCTGACGTCACCAGCACCTGCGCCTCCACCGCTGCCATCAGGCCCAGCACCAACAACCGCCGTGACCTCCGCCGTCCTGCCCTGCCATCGCCAACCCAGCCAGCGTTGTCGCCAGCACCAAAGTCATCATTACCAAACCCTGACAACACTCACGGCCTTTTCCGACGCCACAGCTGTCACGATCAGCGTCCGCGCGCCTGACACCACCATCATCGCAGACACCGGCACCGGCACCAGCACCGCCAACACAAAAAATACCACCACCGTCCCTGACACTCACATCTCACCCACCGCCAGCACCGCCCCTGCCAGCACCTCTACATCATCACCACACCTGACACCACCCATGTTGCCATGTCACCAACACCATCACACCCACGGCCGCCACCGACATCAACGCCCGTTCCATGATCGCCGTTCCCCAGCGCTGGTCGTTTTCACCAACCCCGATTCTCCAACCGTTACCATCAGCATCAACAGCAGCATCTCACCACTGGGGCCCCCATTTTCATCCGCACCGTTCCCACTCCAGCAGCAGCCGCAGGGCCACTATGGCCGCCGTTGTCATCAGTGCCCTCACCTCCACCATCATTAGCTCCATTTACACCGAAGCTGTATTGCCGTCACCTCCACCGCCGCCATCCCCACACCACCACCCGCCATCAGTGCCACCAGCACCAAGATCACCTCCACCACCTAACTCAGAGCTGTTTCCTGTGAATTTGAAACAGTTCCCGACTCTGGCCTCTTTGCACGCTCCCTGGGCTCCCATAGTCAGAGGGCTCTGGTTATGCAGGCCCCTTGGAGATCTTGAAGCACGAGGAGGTGATGTGAGCAGGCTGAGATCCTGGAGCTAACCAATAGCCCTGACCCCACCCGAGCAGCCAGGCCTCTTGCTCCTGCAGGAGGGGTACTTGTCCAGATGCCTCCTCTCCAGGGCTGCGAGCTCCTACCTCCCTCTACTCTAAGAGTGTCCCAGAGAGGAGACCCTCCCACCCACCCCTATTCCAGGCCCACATGTCCCCACCCCTTGGCCACACTCACAGGTACTGCAGGTGAGACAGGCCTGCAAATGCATCATCCTCAATCACGGAGAAAGAGTTGGATGTGAAGAGACTGGCAAGGGAGCAAGAAAGGAATTTTTCCAGAGTCGCTGTCCCAAACCTAATATTTGAGCCTTGACCCCCACCCCGGGCCACATGGGCACGGGCACACCCACACATGCACACAAATATGAGGATGTGTGTGGGTGCTGAGACTATCACAGACACTCACGTACACATGTGTGTTCACATATACCATGCCCGTGTGCACACACCTTCCCCCACGCACGTGCACAAACACCCCCATGCCCGTGAACACACCCCCCACATGCGCACAAACACTCCCATGGCCGTGTGCATGCACCCCACATGTGCATGAACACCCCCATGCCCGTGTGCACACACCCCCTTGCACATGCATGAACCCCGCCCCGAGTTAGCCACTGGCTCAGCCAGGCCCCACTCACAGCAGGTGCAGTGACGGCATCCTCAGGAAGCTGCCGGCCTTCAACTGGGTGACTCCAGTCTTAACGAGAGAGCTGGGGACATGGGTAGTCGTGAAGGAGGAGACCACCCGTCAAACGCTCTGGCCCCATCCTGGAGCTCTCTCATGTCTTGGAGACCCTGACCTGCCACTCTGGCCCCAAGTTCAAGGTCTCTCCCCTGCATCCAGGGGGTATTTGCCCACCACACTTGGCAGGGATCCCGGCAGCACCCAGTACCTCTGCCCCCAGCCATCCTTCCTCTCTGGGCACCAAATGGTGCCCCTGCCCTTTGGGAGTCCTGGTTTCCCTTTCATTCTCTTTTAAATCTCAGAAGCTCCCTTTCAGACATCCCCACATCCTTTGCTTCCCACACCCCTCCCTGAAGATCCTAACAGGTCTTGGTTCCTTTGGGGTCCCCAGGACTCCCCCACCTTGGGGCCCACAGAGGGCCTGACACTCACAGTGACAGCAGGATCGGGGAGAAGTTCTCGGGCAGGTCCAGGGAGCCCTCGCACAGGGCACTGTCTTTGGAGCAGGAGCAGCGTGGAGGGCACTTTCCCTTTGGGGGTCTCCAGGGCACTCCCAGCCCTGCCCCAGCCAGCAGCAGCAGCAGGATGCCCGGCCCTCCCATGCCCACTCACCCCCGCCCAGGCTGAAGCCCTGGCTCCTCTCTGCTCACCAGCTTGGCCCAGGCTGCTGCCACTACGTTTCCATCCCACCCGGGCTCTGTCTGCCCTGGCTTCTGTCTGCTCCCTCTCTGTCCGTCTTTCTCTCACCCTCTCTCTGATGTCTGATTTCCCCTTTATTTCTCTTTCCCCTCCTAGCTCTCTGTCTTTCTCTTTGTTTTTCTGACTCTGGGCCTTAGTCTGCCTCCCTTTCTCTCTCTTGGTCCCTAATTCCATTGGTCTCCATGTCTCTCTCTTGGGTTCTCTTTCTCTGTGTCTCTGTCTGTCTTTCTCTCTCTTTAGGTCTCTTCTAAGTGTCTGCCTCTCTCTTTCCGTGTGGGGGTGTGTGTCCCTCTGTCTGGTGTCTCTTTTCTCATCCCCCTGCCTCCCTTTCCTTCCTGAACCCCACCCCCACGCCTCCTTTCAGCTCCCTGTAATGTCTTAGTGGCCTCCCATCCCACGCCTCTTCTCCTTGGAGGTTTGGAAAAGGGACTGGCAGAGGAGTGCAGAAAAGAGGAAAGGGTCAGAGGCCAAAGGAAGAGCTGCCCTGGGGAATGGGAGGGGCCACCAAGGGCTGGGGCCACCCCCTGGCCACTCCTAGCCAGCCCCCTGCCCAGATTCCCCCACTCCAGCCCGTTGGGAGAGTTGAGGAGGATTGTCACCAGGGTGGGGACCAGATGGCTCTGCAGGCGGGAGGGGCGGGTAGGAGGACAGGCCATTGTGAGCTGGGGCCGCCCTGGGCACTCCCAGCCAGCCCCTTCCCCAGATTCCACAAAGCATCGTCATCAGAGCTCAGGTCCAGCTGCTCCCTCTGGCGGCCACACTAGGCAGGTCGGCTGCCCTGCCCCAAACCCAGGACCCACCCTTCCCCCCCCCCCCCCCCCCCCCCGCTGCCCTGAAATTAACCCCTTGAGTGCCCAACGTCCACCAGGAGTAGGGAACAATTCCAAGGATGTGATGACGATGCCGCCTCCTCTTCAGCATTTGCACAGACCCTGTCCTAAAAATCCCACATCTATTAATGCAGTGCTTCCTCACCAAGCCCTCTGAGGTGGGTACTGCTGTCACCACTGAGGACCAGAGGGGTCACGGTTCCCCAGCTTGTGGGGAGAGCCAGGATCCAAACTCAGGCAGCTGGCCCCAGGCCCTTGTCAAGTGACTCTGCATCTTTCTTTTCTTTGGAGAGCAGAATTCGCGGCTATATGTATAATTGGATATTTTCCTTTGGACTAAGCCTTTAGTAAGCTGGATAGCATCTGTACATTAAGTAAGAAAAACAAATAAATGACACCCGACCTGAAACAGTAAGAATGAGAGCATTCATTGAGTACAAAGAGCACTGCTGAGCTTTATGTGAATTTACCTTCTCAGTGTTCACATCCACCCCATGTCGTGGGCAGTAGTATTTCCCACACTTTACCGATGAGGAAACGGAGGCACAGGAGGTTAAATGATTAAACCTAACCACTAGGCTGTACCTCCTCGCTCCCTGGGATCAGGGACCCACTACCAATGAGGGGCCAGCCCAGCCTCTCTCCTGGCTGGTGCACATACCCAGAAGACTCCTTTAGAGGGCAGGGGCTTGGTGGCGCCAGCTCAGGGGGCCCATAGACCTGGGTTCCAGGCCCCATTCTGTGAGGCCTCGGCAAGTCACTTAACCTCTCTCAGTTTTCCTATCTGTTAAATGGGGGCAGTCGTGCTGAGATGCTTGGGATCCAGTGCAGGGTGGGCACCCCACAGGGCTCAAAAAGGCTCCGAAGGCTTGGAGGTGGTCTCTGCTCCCCAGCGGCTCTATGATTTGAACTCTCGGTTTCCTCATGCGTGATGTGGGATGATCAACTTCTTTATGGGATCTTTGAAAGGGCAGATAAAGAGTTTAGAGCCAGGGGCACAGAGGGATAAAGACATTCCACTCCCAAGGTGCCCCACCCAGCAGTGTCATCACTTCAGTTTAGGATGAGGATGACAGTGAAGATGAATGATGACGATAGCTAACTTTTTAAAAAATCACCTACTGTGTACCAGCCTTCTTTCTAAATGTTTTGCTTGGATAACCATACCAACTTCTCTCCAAGGAAGGCAAGTACTATGATCTCCATTTTGCAGAAGGAGAAACTGAGCCTCAGAGAGGTTAAGTTATTTGCCCAACATCACACGTCTAGAAAGTGGCCGAGGCAGGATTCAAACCCTGGCAGTTAGTGCTTCAGAGTTGACGCTTTGAGGGAAGGAAGCTGAGGATGGACTCAGAGCTGTGCAGGCACGGCCCGCTTCACCCCTGTTCCCCCGCCCCCACGCCCCATCGCCCCTCCCCAGTGCAGCATAAACATCAGGGTTATCATTAACCAGGGACTGCCGGTGACCCTAGGGTGCTGGGCCGCCTAGGGCAGAGGGTGAGAGGGCTCAGGTAGGGACAAGGGAGCCCTTTGGAGCCCCCTGGGTGCTCTGAAGTCATGTGCACACATGTATGTGTGCCTCAGGGCCATCCCTGTGCCTGAGTGTGGGCACGTCCACCTGTCCCTGTCTGTGTGTCCTGGGGGGTGTGGTGTCTGACTCTTTTTCTGCCCTCGACCACCAGGGGGCCCTTGGGGGACTGAGCTAGGCTTTGCTGAACTGTGGCTTTCTTGCAGCTCATAAGCAGGAAAGGGTCAGTGCCCTCTGAACCTTACCCAGGGTTACACATGGGGCCTTAGCGATTCCATCCGTATATAAGAGGGAAACTGAGGCACAAAGCAGTCACACGGGCTGCCCAGGTCACACCATCTGGATGTGTGCCAGAGTCGGGACCTGCTCCCAGGTTTGCATCACCAGTACCTGTGACTATGGCCTTCCCAGGTGGATGCCATGTGTGTTGTCCTCCAGGTGGGCCTAGATGTCACTTGAGCTCAGGGGAGGGAAGGTTCGGGATTCAGCACGCTTAACGCTGGTGCTGGTGATCTGTGTGCTGGAGCCTGAGCGTGTGAACACAAGCGTGGAGGCCTGTGTGTCTGTGTGGTTTTGTGGCCAGCCATTGGGTCTCTGCATGTTGTGTGAACACAAGGGCGTGTGTCTCTGTCTCTGTGGTCATGTGTACAGGTGGCCGGTCCTGTGGCTGTGTGTGCCTCTCCTTCTGTGTGAGCCCATGTAAATGGGGCGCGTGTGTCTTCACGGCTTTGAGATCGTTTGAGACTGCGGGCTGGGTGTGTGTCTTCGAGTGTATTTGTGTGTGGGTGTGCGTATCGGTGGTGGCTGTACAGCCAGTCGTGAGTGCATGGTCACCAAGGCGCATGTCTTGGTGACCGTTGGTAAGAGTGGACGGTCGTGTGTCCCTCTCTTGGCTGTGTGTCTGTGTGGGCAGCCATCAGAAGGAATATGCAGGGCTGGGGGGCCCCAGACGTGTTTGTCTTGGTGTCTTGTGACTGGCGTCAGAGGTGCAGGCTGTGAGTCTGCGTCTTTGGATTTCTCTGTGTGACGCCGTGTGTGCCTGCCTCTGCGTTACTATAGATTCACGTCCATGTATGTGCCTGTTCTCGTGCCTATGTGTCTGGATGCTTGGATTTCTGTGTGTGACCCTGGAAGGGTCCCTACTGCCACAGCACACGACAGCCCTGTGGCAGGGTCAAGGGCTCCACAGAACCCTGGGGTCAGGGATCGGCAGGCTCCTAAGTGCTCAGGCTGGGCGACCTTAGGCCTCCGCCGGTCCAGTTCCCAGGAAGCACAGTGCAAGTTCATGGACACCCGTCCTCCTGCCCCAGCTCAGCAGCCGAGGTGGACCCGAGGCCTCTGTGTGTGTGTGTGTGTGTGCACGTGCACGTATGTAGTGCTTGTCCCTGCACTGCCCCCGGCCGGCACCCTCCTCTCCCAGCTTTCCAGCACGCTGCCTGCTCTTCCTCCCTCTGAGCAGAGAGAGTTAACCTAGCATGCTGGGGCGGGCTGGGCTGGGGGCCGCCCCCTGGCCCCCCTCCAGCCCCGGCTCCAGTTACAGCGGCTGGTTGGGGAGGGTCAGGGCGGGGTGGGGCTGGGAGGGGAGACCGTTGGGGGCGGCACAGTCCAGCTCTGGACCAGGGGGTCTAGAGCGCTCAGCCCCCAGGCACAGGCGGACGTTTGGGGGCCTTCCTTCAGCGGGGGACAGCCTGACTGGGGTGAGCTGCCCCCGCCCCTCCCCTCCGGGCCTCACCCCTCCCCTGGCCAGACTGCCTATTTTGGGAGCAGGAGTGGCCAGCCTCGGCTTCTCAGGCAGGCCAGACCCAGGAGGGAGGGAGAGTGTGGTGGACACGTTGGGGTTCCCACAGGGAAGGGAGGGTGGGCACAAGTCCTCCCTCTCCTACTGCTGCGTGGACACCCTGGCCGGGCGTGGGGTTTAAACACACATGTCCAGCTCCAGCTGCGCCACTGTTTGGGGGTCCGGATGAGGAGGAACCCATGCCTGGCTGTGTCTACACCCCATGTACTGCTCCAGTCAGTTTTGGGAGAGGGCGCTGTCTCCGTCCGAGTCCGGCTGTGTGTGTATGTGTGTGTGTGTTCCTGCCCACTGGCCTGGGCCTCTTGTCACCCGCTCGGCATTGTCTGGTTGTGAAAGCTGTCACGCAGAGGCAGGCAGAAGGGCTGTTTTCCTCTTTCCTTGGTCCTGTCAGGAGAGCAGAAGGGGCGGCCTTTCCCGTGGGGGCAGCCTGTGGCAGTGTGACAGCCCGGCCTCACCCCAACAGGCTTGTGCGTGACCCCTGGGTGGGGGAAGGAGGCAGTTGCCATGGTGGCCTGTGCAAGGCGAATTCCTCCAGGGTGAAGTGGGAGATATTTATACCCGGGGTCAGGCAGAGAGCTGCTGGGCGGCCGAGGGCAAAGAAGTCTGGGATTTCACGGAGCACAACAGGCCGCGGTGTGCAGGCAGGTTGGCTTCGGCGTGTCCCGGCGCTCACACAGAGCCTGTCTGTCCCCTTGTGTGGGGCAAGGCATCCTGCTCTCCCCTGCTCGGGTAGGCCTGAGGATTCTGGGGCCTGCTGTGGGAGGCGGAGGCCTGTGGGAGACTCTTTGACCTGCCTGGGTCTCACCCCTGCCTTTGCTGTGTTATGTTGTCGTGCGCGGGTTGTTTTGGTGACACCGTGTCCCCGTGAAGCAGGGGGTGCCTCTGTTTCTCTGGCAACTAAACTTGGTGACGCTTGTGAGATTAAGTCCCCAGTCTGACTCTGACTTAACCCTTTGGGTTCAGCCCCCAATGGTGGGTGGGGAGAGCTTGAGGGTACCCATTGGCTGACCCTTGTCATCCCCCCAGGACAATGGCGTCTCTCAGCCATATCTTGGTTCTCTGTGTGGGGCTCCTCACCATGGCCAGTGCAGGTGAGTCTAGGGGAGACACCTCACTACACACCTCAGGCCCAAGGGTGGCAGGGGTGGAGGACACCCCAAAAGAGAACCAAGTTGCGAGACCCCAACCTAAACTGAGTCGGTCGGGCACTGATAAGTTGGATATGTCCACATGGCGTCCAGCCACAGGCTGGCATCTGGGGGAGGGGAGCAGGTGTCCAGGTCAGGCAAAGGGGGCAGGGTGGAGGCTGGCTTCCTGGTCCAGTGATGGAATCACAGACAGCCTGACCGGAGACAGAGAGCAGGGGCAGAGAGGTGACCCGCCCTACCCAGGACAGTGCAGAGGGAGCAGCCAGAGCCCAGAGAGGGGTCTGCCTGCCCAAGGTCCACCAGCCCCTGAACTCCCAGCCCAGGAGGGTGGGGCCCCAAAAGGGTCCCAGGAAGCATCCAACCCCTGATTTCTCTCTCTCTTGCCAGAAGCGCCTCAGGAGCACGATCCGTTCACCTATGGTGAGGGGAGGTCTACTTGGAGGCCCATCCCATCCCTCACTCCTCCCCTGTCCTCACCTCTCTCTGTCTCTGTTTTTTTACATTTACATCTCTGTCATCTGCTTCTCTTTTTTCTCTCACTCTGATTCTTTTGCTCCCATCTTGAATCCCAACTTGCTTCTGTCTCTTTTTCTCTGTCTCTGTCTCTCTGTGTCTCGTGGCCCCTCCTCCTCTGCTGCCACCTGCTCTTCCCCCTGCCCCCCGCCCCTGTCACCCTCTTCCCCCCCCCTCTTCCCTCCACTCACTCTTCCCTCCTCTCCCTCCCTCACCGGACAGCTTTCTCCCCTCCCCATCACTCTCCTCCCTCCCCTTGCCCCCTCCCTCCTTCCCCACCCTCTACACCCTTCTCCTCTCTCTGCTCTCCTTCTTCCCCTCTCTCCTCCCTTCTCTGCTCCCTCCTCCCCTCCCTGGTCTCTTTTCTCCTCTCTTTCTCCCTGATCCCCCTTCCCCACCCCTCCTCCCCATTCCACACCTCCGCGCTTCTCCCCTCCCTGGCCTCACCCTCCTCTCCTCTACCCGCAGACTACAAGTCCCTGCGGATCGGAGGCCTCATCATCGCGGGCATCCTCTTCATCTTGGGCATCCTCATCATCCTCAGTGAGTACCCCCAGCTCTGCCCTCGGCCCCGCCTCGTTTCCTGACCCCGCCCCCAACTCCGTCCCCGTCCCCACCCCGTTACCCGGCCCCGCCCTCGGCCCCGCCCCGTGCCTATCCCCGGCTTGGTTCCCAGCTGCTCCGCCCGGCGGACGCGTGGGGAAGCTGGAGCCCCAGCGCTGCGCGGCGGCCACCTGGAGGGAACGCTCAGTCCACACCTCCCTCCACCTCCCGCCCCCCAGGCAGAAGATGTCGGTGCAAATTCAACCAGCAGCAGAGGTAAGAGCTTCTCAGGGGCCCTCACCCGCCGATTCAAGCCGTAGAGGGGCGCTGGAGGCGAGGCGGGAAGTGCGGCCCCCGCAGCCAGGAGCCCTTCAGCAAGTGGGTATTTAGCGCCCGCTACGGGCCAAGCCCCCAGCCAGGCCCGGGGGAAGCAGCTGTGAACAAACCACCTGCCTTGGCTGGCCCAATTCCCAGCCCAGTGGGGGCGGTGGCCGTGGGTTCCAGCCGCCCCACAAATATAAGATCACAAAGCGTGATCAGTGCTGGGAAGGAAAGGGACGCCGTGAAATGAGATCACCTCACGGCGCGTCCCAGTTTAGCTCAGAGTCCTGTTCCCGGCTCTCGGATTCATCTTTAAAGTTGGAAAGCACAGGCAATGAGTGAATACCTTCTCCATGTTCAAACAATTACAGATAGCCTTCTAAGTAGTAACGAGTAGTTATCCGGTGAGTACCACGCGCCAGAAACTGTTTCGTTGTGTATTATCTCATTTACCACCACCACCCCACCACCCCACGCACCATTCCTGTGAAGTAGGAGCTATTATTGCCCCCATTTTACAGATGAGGCCCAAGGAAGTCAAATCACTTGCCCAAGATCACGCAACTGGAAGGCCCTCAAGCCCTTTTGACCATCACTCCCCCACCAACTTCAAGCCCCCCTGACACTCCCAGCTTGGAGCGCCTCCTGCCAGACCTTGTTCTAAGCGTTGCCGCACTTCAACCGCTCCTGGGGCCCCCTGATTTTCCGGCAGACCCTGAGCCTGTAGCCTTGCCCATCTCTGAGCCTCAGTACACCCGTCTGTGGAACGAGGGCCTTGGAACCTGCTGCCTCTCTTTTTCCATCCCGAATTCCCTCTCCCTCTCTTTAGGACTGGGGAACCTGATGAAGAGGAGGGAACTTTCCGCACCTCCATCCGCCGTGAGTTTGGGGAGAGTTCACCCTTTCTTTCTCTCCTCTGGGCACGTGGAAGGAGGGTGTGCTCTGGCACCGGAGGGCGGGGAGCTGGGGGTGTCCCTCCTGACACCCGAACTCTCTGTGCCGGCCTTCAGGTCTGTCCAGCCGCAGGCGGTAGAAACACCTGGCGCGACGGAACACGGCCAGATCCTGCAGCTCGGACTGGACTGGGGGAGGTAGGGGGGAAGGAGGAGGGGGCGACCGGCAGGGCGGAGCGGGGCGGCGAGCAGGAGTGCTGGGGTGTCTTTTCTTGCCTCTTACCGTTTTTACCCCACAGGAGTCCCCTGGTACCTGACGCCTCCCACCCACCACGCGCCCACCCCGCCTCCCCCGCCACCTCGACTGTCCCCTTTCCCAGTCCTGCCCCCTATAAACTCCCCACGGCCTCCCAAGCTTCCAATAAAATGTGCTTTTCTCTCCTGACGTCGCTGTGTTGGTCGGTCAGTCCCTCTGCGAGCAAGCCTGGGTGTCTCTTTGGCCCCGGCAGGGGGCGCCCCCACCCTCAGGGAAGGGGCGGGAACTTTGGCAGTGGGCGGGGGCGACCCGGGCGGGGGCGGGCTCCCCAGGCCCCCATTGGCTGCGGCCCCCCCAGCACCAGTGCTCCCCCCATTGCCCCCCCCACTCAGTCCATCTCCCCCCACCTCAGTCCGTCCCGCTTCCAGCTGCTGCAGCCGCGCCTTCGCCGCCTCGACATCCAGCAGCCCCCTGCTCCGGCCCGGCATGGCGACCCCGACCCAGGTCCCCACAGAGGGTGAGCGTCTTCTGGGGAGGGAACGCAGCGGGGCTCCGGGATCTGAGCGCTTGGGAGAGAAGGTGTGGGGAGATTCCAGTCCTGGAAAGGGAGGGGAGAGAGGAGGGGATGTCCGCTCCTCCCCGGGGCGGAGGCCCCAGTAGCGCACCCCTTGGCGCCACTGCGGGTCTTTTGGACACCCTTTCGCCGCCGGTGGCTTTCGTGTGCGGGACCCGCGGTTGGAAGTGTAGCGGCCCCGGGAAAAAGGATGCTCACATCGGTCGCTATGACAACTGGGTGGCTGGTCCAGCACAGTGGCGGGAGCAAAGGAAGAGATGGGCTCAGAGGGCCGGGGGTGGGGGTCGGAAGCCTGTGGCTGAAGGGGTTGTCACAGATTTCGAGGGTCTCTGGGTGAGGAGGGGGAGGGGACCGTACCCCCCTTCTTCCTAGCGCTGGCTCCTCTGGTGGGTGTTTCCTGACATCCTTGGCAGGCAGGTTCAGAGGGAAGAAGAGAGAGAGGAAGGGCTGGAGAGAGGAAGTGAGAGATGGGGTGGGGTGGGGGGACAGAGATGGAGAGAGACAGAAAGACAGAGAGACTGAAAACCAGAAAGGAATATAGACAGAAATAGACTAAGAGGGCCTAAAGGTGATAGAAAAAAGACCAAGAATGACAGGAGACACAGGGAGTCAGAGGCAGACGTGAGATTTGGAGAAATTCAGAGATGGTGAAGGGGAGAGATAGAGAGAGAGAGAATCAGAGACAGAGAGAGACTAAGGTGGGGGGGCATGGAGAAAGAGACAGAGGGAGAGATGGACCCATAGGGAGAGAAGGAGGGGCAGCAGCGGGTGGGGCCAGAGCCACTGCAGTGAGACCCCGTCGACAGGAATGGGGTGGGGACCCTCCTGCCCAGCTCCTTCCCTGCATCCAGGGTGGTGCCAGCTCACAGAGGGGCACTCGGGTGTGTGCACACACATGCTCCTCCTGGCTCCCATCCTGCCACGCACCGATTTATGTGTCACACCCATTAACCCAGTTCTGCTCCTACTAAAACGCTCACCCCCACTGTTGCCCCCTAACCCCCCCCCCTTTCTGGAGGCTGCTTCTGCAGAGGAGCAAGGGAAAGGATGCTTTCATTGGGGGAGCTGGGTGGGGGAAGGTTTCCAGCATTGAGGGCAGAGCCAGGGAGCAGGCCAGGGTTGGCAAGGAGCCCCTGGCTGTGGAAGGAACCCCAATTCCACTCCCATCTCTCCCTCCCTGCCCCCTTTCCCGGCAGGCGGGGGCTGCTGCACTGAGCCGTATCTGCAGAATCCAAAGCAGAGCGGGGGGATGGGGGCTGCAGAGGCTGGAAGCCACCCTAGGGAGAGGGGGCAGGGCAGAGCCAGCAGGCCTGGCGGGAGCCCAGGACTTCTTTTTGCAGAGGTAGTGGTTAGCAGGATCGATGGCAGCAGACAGGCAGAGGCAGGAGGACAGACACCCTAACCCCCTCACCTCCACTTTCCCCCAGTGACAGCATGAGAGTGAACCACAGGTCTTGGGGAATCCCAGGGAAGGAAAAGCACACTGTACATTGCAAGGAAACTAATTAATGATGAGTTGTTGGGGAGAGATAGAGAGGGAGGTGAAAGTCTTCTCGGCTCTGCTGGAGAGCAAAGGAACTAGGGGTGTGGGGGCATGGAGAGGTGGGGAGCAGAAGGGGTATACATGAGCACCGCCGAGACTGGGTCCCTGTGACTGAGAGGTTCCCTCAACCTGGCCAGAAGCCAGCCCTGCAGGGGCAAGGATAAGAGGTGTGGAGGGAGGAGAGGGGGGCAAGATTGGCCCCAGGGTCAGAAACTAACCCCCAAGCTTAACACAGACCCTACCGCAACCTGGGGTGCCCAGACCCCTCACCTCTCTTCACCTCTCAAGATGCCGCAGTTGCCACAGCAACCGCCTCCTTCCTAGTGTCTCCTTGGCAACTGGCCAGAAGTAGTCCACATTCCTTTTCCTGCCTCCTGGCCCCACCCTTAGCCCAGCCTTATCCTAAGGACCTAAGGGGTACTGGGAACCAGAGGAGGACCTTCTCCATGGAGCACTGGGCACCAAGGGAGGAACCAAAGAGGACTCTGGGACAGGCGCTCACCCCATGGGTCCTGATGACTTTTGAGCAGAGAGGGTGCATGGAAACACAGGAGACAAAAGCAGGACAATCCGGCTGCACCACCTTCCATGCAGCCTCCTGTGGTATAGGAGGGCCTCACATTCATTCATTCATTCATTCATTCATTCATTCATTCATTCATTCCAGTAAACCTCTCTGAGAGCCTTTCATAAAATCCATAATTCATAGCAGCCATGAGGGAAAGTTCCTCACCATCTGGGGCGGGGGGGAGCTGGGGCAGCAGCACAGCTCACTCTACGTTTCCTCATCCTGATGCTATCAAGTACCACCTGCACGGTTTTTGCCCTCTCCAAACGTTCCTCATACTATTCACTTAATATTTTTCCTCCAAAGGATGATCTTTTAAAAATGTAATTAGCTCTAGTGTAGATTACCATCATGAATGGGGGCGGGGGGAGGGAGGAAATCAGTATTTTTTTTCTCTTAAATTGAAGGCAGTCGTAAAAACAATCTTGGATAAGTGAATATGCCTTTCCCGGCCTCAGTATTCCTCTTTATGAAATGGGGGTGAAGATCACACCTACACCAGGGAGCTGGGGTGAAGATTACGAGTCTTAATATCTGTCAAGTGTTTAGAAGAAAGCTTGACTGTCAAATACTGGTTAAATAAATTAAATAAAGGAAAAAGCCAAATAATGTCGCAAACTTCTATCTGTCTGAAGGCCACTGCCTGCTGAAGGCCTATTTTCTCCTGGATAGAGGGGGAGCTTAACAAGAGTTGGAAGGTGCTAAAGACACATCAGCACCAACTGTGGCTTCCTCTTTGAAGGCTGAACAGGGAATTGAGGAGGGACAAGCTTACACATTGCATCAGTCACTTCTGTGCAGGGTCTTGCCTGGGTTCCACCTGAATCTGTCAGTTTAGGCCATGCTATGCTACAATAACAAATAGTACTGCAAATTTCAGTGACTTATGAAGGTTTATTTGTCACTCACACTTATCTGTTCATCACAGGTCAGCTAGGGGTCTCTATTCACTGAAGAAAGCTGGAGCAGCTTTGAACATTCTGGTCACCAGGCCAGAGGCTAAGCAGAGCTCTAGGGGGTCTTGCATAGGCACTTAAATGCCCCAACCAGGAAGTGGCCATGACACTCCAGTTCATAGGCCAGAATTAGTCACACGGTTCCAGCCGGCCTCAAGGAGGCCATACTGCCCCGAACCTGGAAGGGGAAAGAACACCAGTGCCCCGGTGCCACCCTAGTGGCACACACCCCACACTTGGTAGAATTCTGCTCTAGGCAAAGCTGAACACACTAAGAGCTGCTGGAAGCATCACGGAGCCATTGGAATGGGCTTCTTGAATGGGAAGGAGGCTCCTAGCTCTCCAGAAGGAGAAGATGGTTTGAGGCAGGGAGGTGGGAGATGGGAAGAAGGCTCCTAGCTCTCCAGAAGGAGAAGATGGTTTGAGGCAGGGAGGTGGGAGATGGGAAGAAGTCAATCCACAGCCACACACATTTTGTCCACATATTAACATTTCTGAAATTGGGGTGAGTATTCTAATGGATGGGGCTATTTCATGTGGCAGCGTTATACACATATTCACACACACCAGGAAAGCTATTAGGAAATCAGTATTGAATCTTAAAATCAGTGGTGTCTTAGAACTAAGTAATTCCGGATAGTAATCAGTGAGGCTCCCTGTGCTGGATTTGGTGGCAGGGGCAAATGGATGAGAGCAGTGGCTGCAGTGCCTGCCCTTGGGAGCTCTCAGATGACTGAGAAGTTTTTGGAAATGTTTAGGGGAAGCTTAGTGATATGGTCAATTGTCCACCAGTGGGGATGGGGGTCTCTGAACCCCTTGGCATCATATATAAACAGAAGTGGGTGTATGTTTTTCAGGGAATGACTCTGCAGAGGTGTGGGCCCAGGACTGCCATGTATGGTTGACTAGGTTGTACACTGCACAGGGGAAGATACCAATTGATGGAGTGAGCAGGGGCTGGAATCCAGCCTATGTTCCACTCCTAGGCCTCGTGTGCTGCTGTGGGACTGTATCATCCAGAGCAAGGGTCCTCTTTGTCTGATTTCCACAAAGAAACTATTGGGCCAATGGCCCCATATGGATCCTCAAAAAAGTGAAGAAACCAGTGTTGACATCTTTTTCCCTCTCTCATTCTCTGCCTTCCTCCCACAGCTCCTCAGGAACATGACCCATTTTACTATGGTGAGTGTCAGACTCTGATGGGGCTATGGGGCTGAGTAGAGGGGTGGCGGCAGATGCTCACAGGTCACTGCTCGAGTGGCTTCAGCTATGGCCACAGGACCCTTGCTGGGCCACTGGCCAGGTGACCACATGGCTGAGCTTGGGGAAGGCAGAACCAGATTGCAGGCGGGGCCTCCACAGCCTCTCTGAGTCCCCTTCAGGCCTCACCAGGACCCTGGGCTGCTGGTGTGTTGGGATCATCGGAGAAGCAAGCAAAGGAAGGACTTAAACCCAATGGCCCTGAGGCCAGGCTGCCTGGGTTTGAATCCTGTCTTTTCCACTTAATAGCCCTGTGGCCTTGGGCAAGTGGCATCACCTCTCTGGACCCATCTATAAACAAGGGATAGTTACAGTTCCCACTTAGGAGGACTGAATGATGCCATTATATTATCCCCACAGCACTGATGCTCAAAGGTCCCCCAGGCCTGGTGGAACTGGCCCTAGTTCCTTTCTCTAGACACCCTCTTGCCCTTTGCCTTTGCTCATTCAGAAGGTTCCTCCTATACACCAAGTTCTTTCCCACCCCAGGGCCTTTGCACTTGCTGCTTCCCGTGCCAGGAATACTCCTCCTTCTCCAGGCCTTAGATCAAGTATTGATGGCTCCTGTTGGAGAGTCCATCCCTTCCTCCCCTGGCAAGAGGAACTACACCCATAGACAGCCATGGTCGTGTGACTCCATGTTGTTTTTAGTTTCTGCTTTTGTTTCAGTGTTTTATAACAATGTGAAACTCAGCTCCTTGAGGGCAGAAGCTTGGACCACTGCTGGTACAGAGTGCGTACCAGGGGACACTTCAGTGAGCAAGACAGACAAGCATCCCTGCCCTCCACACTCAATGGGAGGAGGCAGACATGCAAGAAAATAAATTTGAAAATTTGTAGCATATGAGATGAGAAGAATGACTATGAAGGAAAATAAAGGAGGGAATGAGATTAGAAGGCGTGGAGGAGAGAATAGGAAATTCTAAACAGGACAGCCAGAGAAGTCTTCGCTGACCTTTGAACAAAGCTTGAAAGTTGATGAGGGAGAGAGCCATGTGGCTGTTTGGGGGGAAGCTTTCAGGTAGAGTAAACAGTGAGTACAAAGGCCCTGAGGTAGGACCAGGCCTGCTGTGCTTCAGGAACAGCAGGGAGGCCAGCATGGCTGGAAAAGGGAAGAGAGGGAGGACGTGAAGCAGATTGAGGACCAAGAAGAAATGGGGACCAGCTAACACAGAGCCTAACGGGCCACCGTGAGGACTTCGGCTTTTACCTGGAGCATGAGAAGAGCCAGAGGAGGGCTCTGAACCCAAGGAGGACCCTGATCTGTGGTGCTTGTGGCTGTGCAAGGGGGACGTGGGGTGGTGCATCAAGACCATAAAGGAGGCTGCTACAACAGCCCAGGTGGGCCACAATGGTGGACAGTTCGGGAATCAGGGTGGTGGTGGTGGACAGGGCGATTAAATAAATACATGCATTTTAAAAAGTACATGGCCAGGGCAGAAGGACCCAGAGGGAGAGGGCAAGAGAGGAGGGTAGAGCGATCAGCCAGCAGCAAGGGAGGCCCAAGCCCAAGCTTTTGAGCCTCACCTTGACCCACCGGAGTTGCCTCCAGCCTGGGCTCAGGGCCGAGGCTCCAGGTGGGGCTGAGGAGCTGGCCCTGCCTTCATGTCTCACCTTATCTCCCCCAGACTACGACACTGTACAGACTGTGGGCATGACCCTGGCTACCATATTTTTCCTTCTGGGCATCATCATCATCATCAGTAAGTGTGGTCCCTTCCTGGGCTCCCAAGTCCCCTCAAAGGGGACTGCCTCAGGGTCCCCAGGTCCCTACAGTGCCCCTGCCGGCTTTTGTCCAGATCCTAGCCCTGTCCCCTTGATCTGTCATCTCTCTCCTCACAGGCAAGAAGGTGAAGTGCAGGAAGGCGGACTCCAGGTCTGAGAGGTCTGGCAGCAGTAGGGGGGTGGGGGAGCAAAGGGGGGAGACCAGCACCTGGGGACTAGGGGTCCTTCTATAACAAGCTCCCCTGGGCCCATCACATTTCCTACATGTTTCCCACACCTGGTTATTGCACCTCTTTATGGGTCTCTCTCTCACCTTTGTTTCCTCAGCCCAACATGCAAATCCTGCAAGTCAGAGCTTCCTTCCTCAGGTGAGAGTGAAATTATGTGGTTCTGGGAGAGGCTAGGTAGAAGCAGAAAGGGGGAGTCATTCCAGGGCAGTTGCATTGGATGTACCTGGGAATGGGGCTACCAAAGGATGTAGAAGGGAAGATTCTGTAGGAAGCTGAGACCTCATAGATCAAAGCTATCAACCATGGAGAGTCAGTGGGATGTGAAATGTCCTGAAGAGTCCACACACATTCCCAGAAACACCTGCATGAGCCTGTCAGAGCAAGGGTGAACTAATTCCCCAGAGGAGAAGCCATAAGCCCACGAAGACATGGCCCCACGTGGGAAAAGGACTTCTGCTAGCCAGAGGAAGGAAGACAGGCACTAGAAAAGGCAGGAGGAGAGAATGCTTTCCAGACTCTATTGTTCAGCTGGGCAGATCCAGACATGACCAAGAAATAGAAAAGAAGGAAGAAAGGAAAAGAGGAAAGAATAAGGGAAGGAGGGAAAAACCAAGGGAGGGAGGGAGGAAGGGCTCCTGAATAATGGTGTCAAAATAACAAAAAGAGACGTGCAGAACATAGTTGTTTTTTTTTAAGTCGATATTGGAAAGAGAGAATATATGGATACTGGGAGTATGAGGATGGAGATTGTAGGAGAAGGATGGAAGGTACAGTTAAGAGGACAAATAGTTAAGTAAGAGGATGGAGGCCAGAGATGAAGAGTTAAGAGGATGGAGGGTGTCAGCTGATGAAAGGTGTAGGAGAGGGTGAGGGTGTAGCAATGAAATGGGGTATGGAAGAGGATGAAGGGTGTGAAGAGGGATGGGGTGTAGGGGGGATGGGGGTATAAGAGAGGGGTGGGATGTAAGGGGGATAGGGTGAAGGAGAGGGATGGGGTGCAGTGTGGATAGGGGTGTAGGGGGATAAAGTATAGGAGAGGGATGGAGTGTGGGGTATGGGGTATAGGGGGGATGGGAGTATAGGAAAGGGATGGGATGTAGAGGGGATAGAGTGTAGGAGAGGGATGGGGTGTAGGGGGATGGGGTGTAGGAGAGATGGGGGTGTAGAAGAGGGATGGTGGGTGCAGGTGGATGGGGGTGTAAAGGACAATGGAGAGGGACAGCAGGTGCAGGAGGGGGATAAGCTTGTAGACTGAAGGACTGTGCCTCCTTGCAGGTGTTCATTTTAATTATGTAAGAATATCTTGACCTGTTTTTGGTGGAATTGCATCCTTCCCAGGGATTTTGAAAAAAA
Source organism: Tolypeutes matacus (assembly GCA_026826555.1). Taxonomy (NCBI): domain Eukaryota; kingdom Metazoa; phylum Chordata; class Mammalia; order Cingulata; family Chlamyphoridae; genus Tolypeutes; species Tolypeutes matacus. The sequence goes on along the minus strand of JAKSZT010054566.1, from coordinate 174,550 downwards.
TCAAAGCTGGGAATCTCTCTGCCTCTTATAAAGTTCTAATAACTTAAAAGTGAAGCTTTGGGGTATTCCATATTTTGGGGCGTCTGGTGTGGAATTTGATGTGTTTTGTTTCAGGTTCTTTTAATGGGATTTAAAAGCATTAATTTGTGTTAATGATATAGATCAACAGAAGGAAGAAGGGGCACTTTGAGGATGATGGGGGGGAGGGTGGATTTGGCTTGGCACCTGGGGGTACAGTTTAGGAATATGTACAGAATTTTGGCGCCCCAATTAAATCATGATCCCGGTTGGCGGGAAACGGGGGATTCCTGTTGTATCCAGGTGTTCAGGATAGAAGGTCGAGGGGAGGCGTGGAGATGTAGGAGGGCCATGGGGCGGGGGTGTAGGACGGGAATGAGGTACAAGAGTGGGTCAGAGTGTAGGAGGGGGGCTTCCTTTCTGGAAGGGGGCAACCCCGAAGAGCTCAGGTTGGGTCGGGGGTCGCCAGCCTCATCCCAGGTGTGTCCTTCCGCGACGGCGCCCCTGTGGGGCAGAACGGAAGCCACACAGGTGTCCCCGTACGGACCAGAGGATAGCTTGTGGGGGGGCAGGACAGTTTGCGGTGGCAGCCCAAGGTCCGACCTCCGCGGTGCTGGAGCTGGAGGGTCCGCGGCCGCGGGGTGAGGGGCTGCGCCCACCCCTCTGGTGGCCGACACGGGCGCGCTCTCTCCCCCCAGCCCCTGGCGGCGGCGGCGTGTAAGACCTGCCCCAGGCACCTCCACTGCTGTCCCTGCCTGAGGGCGGAAGCCTGAGGACCGGGTGGAGGCGGTGGGGACCCCAGCCTCGCGCCGGGGAGCGCTCCCCCGAATGAGCCGCCCCGCCCACCCCGAGGCTGGAGCCGCTGCACCCGCTGCCCCTCCCCAGGCCTTGGCAACGACGATCCCCAAAGAGCCCGTCTGTACCCCAGACCCAGGGACTCAGGCCTCCCGCTCCTGGGATCCGGGAGTCCACCCCAAGACCCACGGCATCCCCGTGTGCTGCTCCCCTGCGCCGCCCTGTCAGCTCCCCAAGGACCCATCACCCCCTCTGCCCCCTCCATGTCTTCGTCTTAAGCTTAATAAATGTGCATTTGGTTTCCCCCCTTGTTTTATCTGTGTGTTCTCATCTGTGGGGACAAAACTGAGGGAGTGGGGATGGAAGGGGGGTTGAACAGAACCTGGGCAGCCCTCCCCTGCATCCCCAAAGTTGTGCCGCTCCTCCTTCTCCTCCTCCTTCCCTCCCCCAATGCCTCAGGCTGCCTCCCGCCCTCCCTCGGAACCCCTCAAGTTTTCTTCCCCCTCTCTCAATACCCCAGAGTTGCCCCTGCCCTTCTCCCCCCACCCCAGCAACCCCAGAGTAGCCTTTCCCCCCATCAGTCCCCCTCTCCAGCAGCCCCTGAGCTGCTCCCTTCTCCTTCCTCCCTCCCCTGCCCGAGAGTTGTCGCCTCCCCATTCCCAATCTCCCCTCCCCAGAGGAGACCCACCCACCCAGGACCTTCCAGCCCCGCACCCCTTCCCCCCCACCCCGCGGGTAGGTGGAGGTCACTGCCCTGCCTCTCACCCCTACCCCCTACCCTCAACGTCTCCCCTTCCTGCTCCCACCCCGGGCTCTGAAGCCAGGAAACCCAAGAGGAAATGACTGAGCCCGTCTCGTCCCCGCCCGCCCCGCTCCCCTGGCCACACCCTCCGCCTGGACGCAGCTATCGACTGCCCTCTCCCCACGAGGCAGCCAGCTCCGGACCCCCGGCTCTGACGTAAGTCCCTCCTCCAGTCCCTTTACATCCGCCTCCCCTCTGCCCAGGGGCCGGGCTCAGGTGGGAGAAGGCTGACCTTTTCTGTGCCTCCGCCCCCCATCCACGCTCACTTTTCTCTGCCGCCTCTTCTGTGCTCCTCTCCCTCCTGCCTCGGTCTCCCCCAGCGCTCCTCCATCCCTCTCGGGCCAGTCCCTCCCAGGTCTGCCCAGCAGCCTGTTCCATCCTCCCTGCGACGCCCGGGGCCCCTAACACCAACTCACTTTTTCCTCTGAGATCAGGAGCACATTACTCACTCTTCCTCTTTCTTCCTTGCTGCCTCCTCGGCTCTGGGGACAGCCCCAGAGGGAGGGAAACGGCCCCAGGACGGACCCACTTGGACCCCAGACCATTCCTGCCCCCTTAACTGTCAGTCTGGGCTAGGGGTGGATGCCTGGGCATGGGGGAGCCCCGGTGTGTGTGTGTGTGTGTGTGTGTGTGCATGTGTGCATTTCAGAGTGACTGTGTGGTAGCTGCGGCTGGGAGGCCAGTTTGATCTGATCCTTCTTGTTTACTTTGGGGATCTGGAGAGGGGAGAAGATGTGGCAGCTGAAGCCCCCCCTGCCCCCCACTGCAGAGCCCTCCCCCAGCTGGCTGTCAGCCCTGGCAGGGGTCCCTGACACCAGGAGTGGTTGCTCTGGGAGGGAATGGGGCTACAGGACCCCCTGAGTGCTGCCTGGCACCTGCACCCACGGGCATCATAGCTGACTGCAGCTCTGGCTTCCCCATAGATGTCGTCGTCTTGTCGCCTGTGTCTCCTCACCATCGTGGGCCTGCTTCTCCCAGCCAGAGGTAAGGCCCAGCCCCCGTCTTCACCCAGCCCTGCCCTGAGTGAGTTTGGGGACTCTATTTGTCTCTTCATCCTCCCTGCTGACCTGGCACCAGGAACTCAGGGTTCCTGCGCAGGAGCAGGGATTCCACCCTGCCTGGACGGTTGGCTGCTTCCAATGAGTCTGGCCAGAGCATGTCCCACTGAGCATCCTCTATTTAGCCTCCAATAAGAACTCCTGGCGTTTGATTTGGCGGGAAGATCCGTTTCAGTTTTCTACTTGTCAGCCAGGAAACCCGGACTTCCATCAAAGCAGCTCCCTGGTTCTCTGGGCAAGGCACAGTTAGTCAGAGGGAGTGAGCTGGGGCTGGTCCAAAGAGTCCAAGAGGTCTCAGCCCTGCCTGGGGAGGCAGTAACTGTGGAGGGATCTGCTTGCTACACAGCAGGTGATGTGTGTGTTATCTTGTTTCAGCTTCAGCTGGACTCTGTTAGACATAGTGTCATGCCTATTTTACAGAGGAGGAAACTGAGGCTCAGCCAGAGGAGCACGCTGTGCCAAAGGCTAGCAAGCCAAGGGGCTGGGATGACAACCAGCCTGCCTGCTCTCAGACCAGAACAACTGCTCCCCTGAAGCTGCCCCCCATTTCTCTTTGATAAAGAGCTTTTCATGTACTTTGTAATTCAACAAATATTTGTTGAGCACCTACTATGTGCCAGATCCTGTTCTATACTCTGGGGAGGCAGCAGTGAACAAAATTGCAGAAATTCCTGCCCTCATGGAGCTTATATTCTAGCAGGGAAAGCCAGACAATAAAAAATAAATGAGGAAATGATACAGTGTGCTAGAAGATAATAAGTGCTGGCGAGGAAAATAGAGATAGGTAATGAGGCTTGTTTAACTGGGATGGTCAGGGAAGGCCTCACTGAGGAGATGACATTTGGGTGAACAATTGAAAGGGATGAGGGAAGGAGCCATGCAGGTTCTAGGGAAGAGTGTTCCAAGGCAGTGGGAACAGCCAGTGCGAGAGCCCTGAGATAAGCATATGTCTGATGGGTCTGAAGACCAGCATGCAGGCCAGGTGGCTGGGTGGGGGTGAACAGGGACAGAGCGGGAAGAGGAGAGAGCAGAGGTGACAGGGACCAGCTGGAGCTTTTTACAGCTGGGTAGGAAGGGGAGGGGTGCTGGGGCATCAGCATTGCTTAAAACCAGACCACAGTTGGAACTAGCCAACGCTGAATAGACCTACTGAGTTATGGCTGAAGGGAACGCAGGGTCGGGGAGAGTAGAGGCCCCTTCTGACTTCTCACCCTTGATGCCCCAGGACAGACATTGGAGGAGACCACCTCTTTTCCTACAATGGATTCCAACACTATGGACATTCACAACTTGACTCAAGTCCCAGGTGAGAACAGAGGAGTAGGTCTGGCAAGATCCTGTCACTGCAAGTAACAAAAACAAAAAGCTCAAACTGACTTGGCCAAGCAGAGGAATTTATGGACTTGTGTAACTGAAAAGTCTATTCAGGTATAGCTGGATCTAGGTGCTCAAATGATCCTTTCAGGACCCTGACTCCAAATTTTGGTTCTGTTTTCTCCATGTTCGCTTCATTCTCAGGCACCCAGAGGCCCAGGGCTTCCATCCTAACTGCTATGAATCCAAAGCAAAGGGAATTCCTCCTTTCCTGTTCCAGCAAAGATCCCAAAATTGAGTGTCATTGGTCTGCTCAGGTCACATGTCCACCCTTGAGCCAGTCATTGTGGCCACAGGCACAGAAAGTTCTGATTGGCCTGGCCTCATGTTCTGTCTCCAGAAGGGCTGGTGCCAGCCCCACTGGATGAAATGGACAGAGTCAGGTGGGGGTGGTTCCCCAAAGCAAGTCTGAGGGGTTCTTAGCAGAGGTGGGGAGGATGCTGGGTAGGGGGAGTGGGCATCTGAGGGAGGTAGGATGATGAGGCAAGGGGAATGCTGGCATCATATCTGGGCAGTTGGCAAATGGCTGGGTTACTTGTCATTTCCATCACATCAATTTTACTGGGGTGCTGTGGGAATGCACCCTCATCCCATCCCTGAACCGTCCTTCCATCTTCACTCTCTCTCCTCTTTTCTCCCTGACTCGGGTCTCTGGACTCCAGACACTGATGACATAGAACTCCAGTCCACCCTTCAGATCCCAACCAAGGAGGCTGGGGGTAAGTGGGGCAGGGGCAGGGGTGGCAAGGGGGACTCAGGTATAGCTCCTCCTCTTCCTCTGACACCTTAGGTCCTTGGTTACTCATTGCACCCCCCCCAGCTCTGAATCCCCTTCCCTTGGGTCAGTTCCTGGTGGGGAAGCCAGCCAACTCCATTCAAGCCTGAAAAAAAATAATCCTTTGGAATTGTGCAGTCGAACATGCATATAGAAAAGTACCAAAACCACAAATGCACAACTTAACAAATTACTCTCAGGTGACCCCCGTGTAACTACCACCCAGTTCAAGGAGCAGAACCTCGCCAACACCCCAGAACCTCCCTGTTTGCCAACCACATTCGTTTCTTCCTTTTCCCTCTTTATGGTTTTGTTCCTTTTTTGAAATTTCAAATTCTTTTTTGAACTTTTTCCTAGAGTATGACATAATTCAAACAGCACTCCCCAATATTATCAGTTCATGTTTGTACAGAAACACAATCTCCTTGGATATAATAAAAATATTGTTGGTAAGACTGAATCACTTTGTCCACTGCCCCCCCCCTTCTTGCTCTCTCCCCCATCTCTGAGAGATCTGCACTGCTATCAGTGGGGCAGTTCCCCAGTGATATTATATACATCTTTATAGATATGGCAAAATACATATTTTTATTGCCTGCAGAAAACATGCTAAGTGTGCAATGTGTGTGTGTAAGCTTAAGGATAACTCATATCCCCACAGTGCACCTTGGTATAGCAACATCTTTGATTTTCGCCAGCCTGATAGGGTGCTCTGTGGCTCTGCATTTCCCTGATTCACTCGATGCTGAATACCCTCCATTCCCATTTTTCTGACCTGAGTAGAAATAACACAGAACCAGACCGAGACCCAAACCCAGCAACCAAAGGGGACAGATGTACTTCTAACAACAGATCCAAGGATGGACTCAAGGGGCATGGAAGGTAGAGCCTAGCGCTGAGAACTGTAACATACAATTTTTGTTTAATTCTCTATCTAGGTCAGCATTTCCCCAAGTACATTTCTCAGAGTACCTGTTTTGGGAATTGTTAATACAGTCTCAAAAAAAAAAAAAAAAAAAAAAAAAAGGTGCTTTGTGGTCAAAGGTGTACAGTAAACTGTGAGTTAACATTAAACATGTTTCTCTACAGCAGAACTTCTCAGAGACTTGAAAAGCTAATTTGCAGTGAGCATCCATAAACTTGGGGACCCTCCTTTGTTTGGGTCTCTCATGTGGCTAGGGCTGGGAAATGTGGTTGTGGGTGTTTCCTTTGTGTGTCTTCTTAATGTTACAGTGGGAGTTTTTCAGTTGCAAAGGACAGAAAACCCAACTCAGAAGAAAATGATTTATTGGTTATGTAAGTTCTGCCAAGTCCCTAGGTAGCCAGTTTCAGGCATAGATGGATCAAGGGGCTCAAACACTATCATCGTGACAGACTTGCTCCCTCTTTTGTCTCTGCTCTCTTAACCCTCAGGTGGCTTTTCCCCTCTTGGCAGCAAAGATGGCCCCATAGTTCCAAGTTTAGGTCACGCACCCAACAGCTACACATCTCTTATTATCTCCAACCCAAGGTCTAGGATTGACTCTCATTGGCCCAGCTGAGGGTCACATGCCCATATGTGAACCAATGGGAGCCTGAGAAATGGACTGTTCTCATTGGCCAGATCTGAATCTCATGCCACAGGACTGGAGAAGAGGGTCATCCTTCCATCCAGACCCAGAGTGAGAGAAGAGGTGGTTCCCCTCAGGCCAAGTTAATATTACCAGAAGAAGTGGGAAAGGGGGCTGAGCTGGAACGAAGGCCACAGGTAGCCTCTAGTGCTTGTGTGAGGCTCCATATGCAGAAGGCAGCCCCACTCCCGGGCTTCCAGGCTCCCACTTTTGTGCAGACGGGGCGCTACACAAGCATGCCACCTCCAGGTTACTCTTGCAGACTCATGGATTCCCCTGGCAGATTTTTATATTTGTTACAAGTTTCTAGTGATGGCAGTGAAACATCTCATTCTTCCAGAATCTATTAAAACAATTTTCCAACAGAAGGAAATTAAATGCCATGAAGAAGACTACTTTTTCTAATTTGCACAAAATGCCCTATGGGGAGCAGGGAGCAGCTGTTTCCACACTTCCCGATTGGTAAAGCATTTTCACATCTCCCAATTCGTTTACGCTGAGTCCTTGCTGACCAGAGTTATTCTGTGTTTCGGTCCACGTTCCTGGTTATATGTGACAGAAATTCAACTCGATCTTGGTTGGTCCAAGGGGATCATATAGCCGAGAGGTAAAAAGCACAGCTGAGCCTCAGGGTTGCCCAGAATCTGTGTACAAAAGCCCTTAGACTTCTTTCCTCCCTTCATCTTTGCTTCTCTTGTGCTGGCTTCTCTTCTACATGGTGGAGAAATGGCCTCTTCCGACCTTCACCACTCAAACCCCCTACTTGGGATTTGAAAGGTCCTAGGGAAGGACTCAGATTGGTTGGATTGGGGCCACATACTCCCCCTTGTGGCCTGGGTTACAAGTGACAGCTGCTACTAGAACCACCTAGACTGAGGAAGGGGGAGCGGTCCCCACAAAAAAAGGGGGAGCTGTTCCAGAAGAAAGGAGGGGTAGCGAGCAGACAATAATAGCAATGGCTGGCTAACATTCACTGAGCACTTACTCCATGCTGAGCATTTGATGCTCACAATCACTGTACATGGTGGGAACTGTCATTACTCCATTACAGAGGAAGGAACTGAGGCCCAGAGAGGTTACCCAGCTTGCCCTAGGCCACACAGCCCAAAGTGGTGGAACCAGGATTTGAGCCAGGCCACCTGGCTCCAGGGTGCACAAACACCACACACCACCATAGCTGTCCTTTCCGTTCTCTGTAGAATTGGCACCTTTGTCCCTGCTATTGATCTTGCTGGTACCTTCCTCTGGGTCAAGGCTTTTTCCAAACATCTCATTATCCTTGGCTACTGTCAGTGTATGTTTAGGGTATGAGGTGATGAGAGAGGCCCAGGGAGCTCTGGGCTCCTGGGGCCGCTTCTCCTGCTGGTTTCATCCTGGGGCATTAGACAGCGGTGGCCGCTTTGCTGGGAACACTTCTCAGTGCCAGAGGCAGGTCTTCTATTTGGGGCATTGATTTTTTTTAGAGAAAGGAACCCTCTGGTATTTTTGGTCTTGGGGATGGTGGGGGCAGAGGTGAGTATCTCCAGGGTGCATAGCTGGGCTGGGGCCCCAGAGGCACCGCTGCCCGGCTATGCCAGATGTTTCCCTTTAGTTCCTGGATCAAGGGGTCATCCATGACGTCTGAAGGGAAGGATTAGGGATCCCTTGGGGCTTGTTGGGGCGGCTGGTCTTAATCAGCAGGTGCAGATTTGTTTTCATATTTCAATACTTGTCATTACTTGCTGCCTCTAGGGGTGGGGGTGGGGGGATACCCTGTGCCCTGAACACTGGATATGTAGGGGTGGGAAGGGGCTTTTTCCAAACACAGACTTTCAGTGAAGCCCCTTGTTTCTTCCTCTACTTATTCCTCCTGCTGCCTGCCGTCTTCTGGCTATGCTCTCTGCCAATCCCACTGAAGGTACCACTCTGTCCAAGAGACCGGCCCCAAGCAAAGACACGAGGAAGGACCCCCAACCCCGCAAGCCGGCTGGTCAGTAACTCTTCCCAGACCGAGAACATGTTATGCCCCCATTCACTTTGTATTTCCAGCACCCAGTACAATGCCTGGCACATAGTAGATCCTCAGTAAATATGTGTTGGGTGAATAAATGAATTTAAGCCTGGCTGAGGACTAGGCACAGGGTAGGGAAGCACAAATGACTGGATGGATGAATGAATGAATAAGTAAATGCAGCACACACTCTGCCCCACGATGGAATGCCATAAAAGGACAACCCATTATTTAGCTCCTGATTCAGCAATTTTGAAATTGAGGCTGGGCTCAGCTGAGCGGTTCTTCTGGTCTCGGTTGGACTTGCTCAGCCAACTGAGGTTGCTTGTGGGTCAGCAGGAACCTCTGTTTCTGGGGCCCCTTGATTCTTCCTTTCATGGTCATAGACTCCGCTTCCTGCCCAGAAACCCCAAATGAACAAACAAAAATGATCTGCCCATGGGTCCCATAGAAAGTACATTCATTCATTCATTCAACAAATATTCCTCAAACACCTACTGGGTGCCAGGCACCATTCTACATGCTGGGATTATGCAGTGGATAAGACAGACAAAACTCTCTGCCCTCATGGGGCTGACATTTTAGTTGGGGGAAAGAGAAAATAAGTAATGAATATCATCATTGTATAATAGGTAATTTGGAGTTGCTACCAAGAAAAATAAAACTCCCCTGGGGCTGGAGAGTGACTGGGAAGTGTTTGATAGAAGGGGCCGGGGAAGTCCTTGTTGAGAGGGAAGTGAGGGAGGGAACTCTGTGGGTGTCTAGGGAAGGGGTAAGAAGGCCCCTGGTCCGCTTGTCAGTGAGGGGCAGGGTAGAGAAGAGGTCCAAGAGATGACCCAGATTGTGTACCACAGAGGGGACTTGGGGTTTTGTTCTGCGTGTCTCAAGTCTGAGACCCAGAGGTCCTCTTTACCTGACTGTGCCTTTGCTGAGCTCTGACTTCCTCTCTGTCTGTCCTCTCCAGGACCGGTCGAGGATATGGACGACCCTTTCTTCTATGGTACGTTACCCATGAAAGGATGTGGGAGGAAGGAAGGGGGAGGGCTCCTCTCACTGTGCCCCTCCATTTTTCTCTCTGCAGATGAGGACACCCTTCGGAAACAGGGGCTGCTGGTGGCAGCTGTGCTGTTCATCACAGGCATCGTCATCCTCACCAGTAAGGATGGGAGTTCGGTTGAAGGGGCACCGAGACTGGGAGGAGAAGATCTTGGCTTGCCTGTGACTATGGGTCAGGTTCTGAAGGCCTCCCAGAAAGATGGTTTTGAACAGGTGTATCTGTGAGCCTTTGCTGCATACAAACCAACCCGAAGCTCAGGGGCTTAAAATGACAGCCAGTGCTCTAGCTCTCGTTTCTGCAGTTCAGGTTGGGCTCTGCTGGGTGGTTCTTCTGGTCCCACGCATCTGAGGTCAGTTGTGGGTTGGCAGGGAGCTCTGTTTCAAGGGAGACCTCAATTCTTCCGCGTGGGATCTTATCCTCCAGCACGCTGGCCTGGGCTTGTTGGGATGGTGGTGGTGGGGGCCTGTGCGAGAGAATGAAGGCGGGCAAGGCCTGAGGCTCAGAACCAGCCGCTGCCACCTCTGCCATGTTCTGTTGGTCCAAACAAGTCACGTGGCCAGGCCCAGATTCAGGGGGTCAGGAAACAGACCTCACCTCTTGATGGAAGAAGATGCAAAATCACTTCACAAAGGACACTGGTACTAACAGCAAGGGGTCATGCACTAGAGCCATTTTGGCAGTCAGCGTACCACCAGGGGTCACAAGCTCAGACCCACGGATCTGGTCAGGAGCCTAACGGAGTGGACAAGACCAGTGGAGAGCTCATTACCTCTCTAGCCCCATTTCCTCCTCAGGAAAATGGGCACAGTCACACCTCCTTTGCCTTAAGTGGGAAGCAGGACCCTAGGAAAAGGACTGCTAGGGCGTGCCTGGGCCAGGAGAGAAGCCAGGCCCTATTCTCTGCCTGCAGGTGGGAGAGAGATTGAGGCTCAGAGAGTTAAGGAGTCTGCCCTGGGTCACACAGAAGCCAGGAGGGGCTGGACCCCGAGCCTGAGCATTAGCCCATTAACCCGGGGCCACAGTTGTTCCAACAACACACCTTTGTGGGCACCCACCCTGTGCCCAGGAGCCTGAGGGATGCTGCTCAGGGAGCTGACATGTGGTGGGGAGATGACAATAAACAAACAAGTACAGGAATGGGCAGGGTGGATTCAGAGAAAGACACTTGCCAAGGGGGCAAATGAGACAGAGTGACCAGAAGGGGCCTAGGAGGAGAGCTCCCTCTGAAGAGGTGACATCTGAACTGATTCCTGATGATGAGAAAGATGATTTAAGAAAACAGGTAGTGGGAAGGGCAAGTGCAAAGCCCTGGAGACAGGAAGGAGCTCGTTGAAATAACAGTGAGGAGGCTGGGGTGGCAAAGTGAACCATAGGGAGTCGGGGGAAATGAGGCCAGAGAGTGAGGGGCTGAGGGAGGCAACAGGGGCAGCCAGGAAGCAGGAAGATTTCTGTTTTCTGAAGTCTTCTTTGGCTTCTAAGAGCTTGCCTCACTCACTCTGGTCTTGCCCCTTGGCCTCCTTGGTGTCCCTTGAGCCCTCCTGTACCCTTCTACCTCAGGGCCTTTGCACTGGCTACCTTCTGTCTCGAGCACTTTCCCTCTAGATAACCATGTGGCTCCCCCCTCAACTCTTTCAGGTCTTTGCTCAAATGTCACCTCCTCAGTGAGGCCCCCTGATCATGCCCCTGGCCCCTAGGCTCCCTGCCCCTTTCCTGGCTTTATTTTTCTTCATAACACTTACCACTGTCTGAATTATCCCTGTCCATACATTTACGATAGTTATTTTTCTCATTGTTAGCCTTCCCCCACAGAAAGTCAGCTCTGTAAGGCAGGGATGTTTTTCTTTCTTGGTCCCAGCTGTGTTCCCAGTGCCTGGCACATAGTAGGTGCACAATAAATATTTGCTGACTGAACACGAAATAGGATGAAATTTCAAAGGGTTTATCTGTGCGTGAATGTGGGAAACTCCCCTTGGGGCCCTTTCACTAGCAGTGAGTTAGTTTCTCATTTACTTGTTTATAGAGTTGTCTTTGAGCTTCCCGAGGGGCAGGGATTGATCGGTCTTGTCCCCGGCACTCAGAGCACACACAATAATCAATACTGTATAAACTCATGACTGAATGGTTTCCTTCATCCACAGGTGGCAAGTGTAGGCACTGGTCCCAATTATGCCGGAATTATCGCAGGTGAGTCCGTCGGAAGTGGGGCCGATGACCGGCTGGGCACCCCAAGACTGAGCCCCCCACCACCTCGCCGCACCCAGCCTCCTCCCTCCCATCACAGAGCGTATAGAGTAATCATATATGAAGCCCGGCCTGAGAGGGGAGACACGGATGGACCTTGGCTGGGGCTGACCAGCCCCAAGCCCCCAACCCACCCAGCCCTGCCCACCCCTGAAGGCTGCCCTGGGGAGTTACCCATTCTGTTCAGACGAAAAGTAAAGCACTGTGGTCCTTGCTGCCTGGTCTCCGATCATTTGTGGCAGGGAGTGGAAGGAAGGGGCAGGCGCTGGGAACAGCCTCCCTGAAGGGTAAAATGAAATAAGGGAGAACCAGAAAGAGGCTGGCCTGGTGTGAGGCAGGGGGATTGCGGAGTGGGGTGGGGCTAGGGGCCGACTCTGGCCAGAGATGGGGGTCAGAACTAGATTCTGCCTGGGCGCAGTCTGAGGCTCCCAGCCTGGTCCATGCGCAGAGCCTGGTACCCAGTGCCAGCTCACCCCTAGCACAAATGGAGGCCCCTTTCTCTTCCCACCTCAGCTCCCTCTGTCACCACGAGGGGCCTCCCATCCATGAGTGTGGACACCCCACCTGTAGGTCCAAGTGCCATCCACACCCCCCAACCCACGACCCCGCCCCTGGGCTTGGGGTGTGCACACACACCAGGAAGGTGAGTAGGCCCTGGAAGAGGGCACCGAGCAAGAGGGGTGAAGAACCCCAGGCTGTGGGGACCCTGAGCAGGGCTCAGAAGGGACACATGGTCCAGATGGGCACTTTCCGACGGCCCTTGAACTCCACAGCCTGGGGCTGGGACAGGGAACCCTTGCTCAGGTTTACGGATTCTGCTAAAGTAAAGAGACAAAATCCCGTTCACAGGTGGTTGCGTAACAGTGTTTCACAGACTTCAGGTCACAGCCCTTTCACGGACTAGGAAATCAATTTAGTGGGCTGTGAATAGCATAAAAAAAAGAAAAACAAGGCATAAAATAGAAAAGAAAATCTCAGAGTGCATCACAAATAATCTATAAGGCCATATATACAGACATATGTATTATATGTGGTATATATATTATGTAATATGTACACATGGGGGGACACTAAAAAACATTTTATGAGTGACACCTGCCACCTACATCCCAGAATAGATGCCCAACTGGGAATATTATTTACATATATGTGAGTGTATGTATGTGTATGTATATATATGCACTCACTCAGGCACCCAGATAGCTATATATCTATAATATATCTATTAAATTGAGTCATAAGGAATTGTCACTATCTGAGTATTTTTTGACCTACAAAAATGTCAGTTTTATATGGCTCAACCTAATGCTATACATAATGGGTGATGATATAAAATGTATTTCATACTGCAGGTCGCTTTTTTTAAATATTGAAAAGCACTGCGGGGAGGGCACATATTCCCTGTCTTAGAAGAGGAAATGCTGGCAGCCTGTTTACCTGCCGGCTGGGTAGCTATACCAGTATGTAGGCAATGTTTCTAGGGACAATAGTTGCCAAATTTGAATCATTACATACCCTTCTCCTAATTTTTGCCACATTTTCACCCCACCTCTACTTTTCTAAAGATCGACTCCCTTTTTGATTTAAATAAATTTATTTTCAAAGGCACACTCATAAATGGAAAGTCAGTACTGCCTGATATAAATAGAAGATAGCCAAAAGATAAATACAGTGAAAACCACGAGATGCTTCCATTGCATCCTGGATGGGTACCGGGTTCCTGACCAAGGGCTGAGTGGGAGCCTGCTCTGTCGGAGGGACAGCCTCCTGGAGGGAGAGATCGTTACCTGCTGCCCAAAGAGACTATCTCCCTCGTGTTGATTGATGGATTAAAACTTATTCAAAAGACGATTTACCTTCTGGTGATGCGACTCGATGTGGTTTAATATTGCTGGGGACCCAGAGCCGTCTCATGAGCCACACCAGAGCACAGTCTGGACTTGAGGAGTCAGGACTAGGAGAATTCCCAACAGCCTCCTCGGGTGCGGCAGTAAGGGCAGAACAAGGGCAGCCCCGACCCTCCGTGTGGACAATGGGTGAACTGGCACTTGGTGTCCATCGCCCCCCTCCTTCCACGTGCCTTCTCATGGGGCAGAGGTGAAAAGCTAATATTATGTTTCCCAGACCTGCTCTGAGATGCTGTTCTAGATGTTGACTCACCTCTGCTAGTCTGAGGCCTCACGTGAGATTTGGAAGTCTGAAAAAGGTCATCTTGCTGCCTGATTGGCTGTTTTCTGCTGGCCAGTGTGGCTGAAGGTGTTGGGGTTTTCAGTTTCACCATTCCAGTGTCTAGCCAGTAGCTTTGTGGGTATTAAGAGGCAGCTATGCACAAAGAAAGGATATCCAAATGGCCAATAAGCACATGAAAAGATGCTCAATATCATTAGTTATCAGCAAAAGGCAAATTAAAACCACAATGAGAGAAGAGAACACCACATACCCACTAGAATTGCTAAAGCTAAAAAGACTGACAATACCAAGTGTTGGTGAGGCGATGGAGCAACTGGAATTTTCATACAATCCTGTCAGGAGTGTAAATTGGTAAAATAGCTTTAGAAAAACTTTTGGCAATTTCTCGTAAAGGCAAATTTTCCCATTTCAATCAAGATGGTGGAGTGAGATGCTTCAGGGCTCTGTTCCCCCATAGAAGCTTTGAACAACCAGCAGGAACTGGCAGAAACATCTTTCTCAAAGCTCCAGAAAACAGTTAAAGAATTGTAGCAACCGGGTGAGTGCCAAATAAAATTTTAAAAGCCACTTAAAAGTTGTAGGATCTCAGGGCCCCCTGGCTGCCCCCTCCCTACCCCTCACCAGGTTAGTGTGGAGCTTGCCAGCATTCCCAGTGCAGATCACTGGTCCTGGTTCCAGAGGAAGCAGAGTAACCCCTGTGCACAGGCTGAGGGCATGTATGTCTTGCCCAGTCTGTCTGGTGGTGGCCTGAGAGACTCACTGTCCTAGAACTTGCCGTGTGTGTGGAAGGCAGCTCGCGGGGCTCTCCTACAGAATGCTGTGGGACAGCAGTCAAGTCCTGCTGCCTGGGACAAAGAATTTCTGGCTGTAAGACATATAGTACAGTACCTGGGACCATGGGGAAACTGTTTCTTAGAGAAGAGGGGACATTTGTATCTGTGTAAGTGGGGAATTCCTAGGGCCACAGGCACATACCCAAGATAAGACACATGGGCAGAAAGGACCAGGGACACCCTATGCTTTGGCCTGGAGCTATTCTCCAAAGTCATTGTATGGAAAAGCCCTGAAGGAGAACACTGGCATAGGTCAATCTGCAAAGACTGGAAAAAGTGTTTTCTTTTTCTCCTTTTTTTTTCTTCTGTTAGTTGTTGGCATTCAAGGAAGGCTCTGTCATAACACTAGCTGTGTTTCTTATGCAAGCTTAAGAAACAGACATCTCAGAGTCTAAATTCCAGCAATAGCAAACCGAAATATAAAAATGTCCAGGCTTCAACAAGAGATTACAAAATATATAAAGAAACAGAAAGTGATGGCCCAGGCAAAGGAGAAAATTAAAGCCATTTAAAATCATCAACGAGGAGGATTAGACCTGGGACATATCAGATGAAGACTTTAAAAAGTGGTCTTAAATGTGCTTAGAGCTAAAGGAAAAAAAAAATGGACAATAAACTAAAGGAAACTGGGAAAAAGAAAGATGAGCACAAAGAGATTATCAATATGGAGATGGAAATTTTGAAAAGAAAACCAAACAGAACTGAAGACCACAGTAACAGAAAAGAAAAAAAAAAGTGCTGGAGGGATTCAACAGCAGATTGGAGCTGGCAGAAGAAAAAAATAGTGAACTTGAAGATAAAACCATTGAAATTGTCCAGTCTGAGGAGCAGAAAGACAAAAGAATAAAGGAAAGTAAATAGAGCCTGAGGAACTTGTGGGGCATCATCAAGTGAACCATTCTATACACTGTGGGAGTCCCAGAAGGAGAACAGAGAAAGGGGCAGAGAGAATACCCGAGGAAGTAATGGCTGGACACTTCCCAAATTTAACAAAAGACATGACTAGACATGTCCAAGATGCTCAACAAAGTCCAAACAGGATAAACCCAAGTGGACCCACACCATGCCATATGATAATAACCGTTGAATGCCAAAGAGGGAATTCTGAAAGCCGCAAGAGAGAAGCAAAATGTCCTATACAAGGGAACCTCAGTAAGATTAAGTGCCAATTTCTCATCAGAAATCTGGAGGCAAGAGGGCAGTGGGATGGCATATTTAAAGTGCTGAAAGCAAAAAAAAATTGCCAACCAAGAATTCTATATCTGGAAAACTATCTTTCAAAACTGAGGAAGAAATTAAGACATTCCCAGATAGACAAAAGCTGAAGGAGTTCATCACTAGACCAGCCCTACAAGAAATGCTAAAAGGAGTTCTACAGGTTGAAAGGAAAGGACAATAGGCAATTGATTAAAACCACATGCAGAAATAAAGAACTCCAGTAAAGATAATGACATGGGTAAATAAAAATACCAGACTATTGTATTTTTTATTTGTAACTCCACTTTTTGCTTCCTATGGGATCTAAAAGGCAAATGCATAAAATGTAATGATAAATTAATGATTTTGGACGCATACAAATATGTATTTTGTGAGAAGAACTACATAAAGGTGGGAGGATAAAGGGTATAGGAACATGGTTTGTGTGCTATTGAAGTTGTTAAGTTGGTATCAAAGCAAACAAGATTGTTATAGATTTAGGATGCTAAATTTAAGCCCCATAGTAACCACAAAGAACACATCAGAGAATATGCAAATTCATAGAGACATAAAGTAGCATACAAGTTACTGGGGGGGGGGGGGCGGGGGCAGGAGCAATAGAGAGTTAATGCAAAATGTGTATAGGGTTTTTGTTTAGGGTGATGGGAAAGTTCTGGCAATGGATGGTGGTGAGGGTACTGCAACACTGTGAAATGGATTAATCCCGGTGGATGGTATGCTTGGAAAGGGCTGGGATGGGAAAATTTATGTTGTATATATGTTTCCACAAATAAGAGAAAAAAGAAAGAGAAACTAAAGAGATAATGGCAATTAAATGCAACACATAATATGGATGGGATCTGAGAATGGAGGAGAAATGTTCAAAAGGAATGGGACATAAGAAAAAAAATTGGAATATAGAATGTAAGCTTTATATCAACATTGAATTTCCTGAACTTAATAACTGCACTTAAGGTGATTACATAAGTGAATATCCTTGTTTGAAGGAAATGTACATGGAAGTATTATGTGTTCAAGGAGTACGATTTGTGCAACCTGCTCTCAAATGTTTGGAAAACAGATGGAAGGATGGATGGCTAGATAGATAGATAGATAGATAGATAGATACATACATACATACATACATACATACATACATACATACATAGGCAGAATGATATGGCAAAGGTGGCAACATGTTGGAACTGGCAGTGCTGGATATCTGAGGGAGTGGGGCTATGAGGAGTTCTCTGATTAGGGTTTGTATTGCTTTCACAACTATCCTGTAAGTTTGAAATTACTTCCAAATAAAAAGTTAAAAAGAAAAGGTAAATGCATACTTAACATATGATCCAGCAATTCAACTCACTTTCAAGAGAAATGAAATCACATGCCCATACAAAGTCTTTCTATGGGAATATTTATGGCCGCAATATTTGTATTAGCCCCAAACAGCATCTAACCTAAATATCCATCAGCAGGTTAGTGGTATGTGCATATGATGGAACACTGCTCAGAAGGAAAAAGGACGAATGACACACACCACAATATGGTTGATTCTCAAAAGCATTATCCTGAGTGAAAGAAGCCAGATACAAAAGAGCACAGACTGCGTAATTCCACTTATATGAAGTGCTGGAATAAGCAAACAAATTGATGGTGATAAAAATCAGAATAGCAGTTGCTTCTATGGGGATTGGGAAGGGGAGTCAACTGCAAAGGGACATGAGGGAACTTTCTTGAAGGATTCAAGTGTTCTGTACCTTGATAGTGATGCAGATTGCATGAATGTATATATTTGCAAAACCAATCGAACTGTACGCTTATGATTTGTACACTTTATTGCATGTAAGTTATACTTCAACACAAACAAAACTGGAAACAAAAAGGTAGATATGTCCTGGGTGGGAATGGCTTCCTGATCCCTGGATCATAAACAGGTCAAAATGCATGATTCTAAAGGTGACATGTCCAATGAGCCCAATGGGGTGGGTTGATTCCGTTGTTTTCTGGGCATCAGCTTAGAGCCCAGTCCTGTAACCTTTCCAAAGAACTTGTCAGCCCCTAGTTCCCTAAATCAAGCCAGCCTAGTCTTCATTCAAATCCACAGTAACAATCAATCCCCAAATCTCAGAGGCTTACACCAATAAAGGTTTGTTTCTCACACTTCATGCCCATCGTGGGTCAGCTGGGACCTGTGAGGGGTTGCAAGCTGATGGAGCTGCCACCATCAGAAACATTTCTGGTTATCATGACAGAAAGAAAAGACTGCAAGGTGAGACACTCCCTGGCTCTTACAGCCTCTGCCAGGAAGGGATGCATATCATTTCTCTCACATTTCATTGGCCAAAGCAAATCACATGGCCACAAAGTGAATTCAATAGTGCAGGAAAGTACAGCTTCCTGGAAGGAGGAAGCAGGACACTGGTGAACAGTAGTATGGCTTTACCACAAAGGATATTTATTATCTCAGAGAGCAAAAATTCTGGAGACAGAACTTGCATTCAGCTGTAGGAGACAGAAGACAGAAACAACAGTGGTTTAAACAAGATAATTTATTTTTCTCTCATGTAAAAGAACTCTGAAGTATGCAGTCCAAGGCAGGTTGGGGGTTTCTTGATGTTATAAGGGACCAGGCTCCATCCCTGCTCTGTCACCCTTAGCATGTGGCTTTACTCCTCAAGATCACAAAATGGCTGCAGGAACCTCAGTCATCATTCCAGTTAAAAACACAAACGAAACAAAACTGGAGAAAAAAGAAAAAGATGGGAAAAAATAGCACCACTAGATGATCTGCCTCCTTTTAAAGAGCCTTCCCAGGATCCTCTCTCAAAGACTTCTGCTTACTATCTGCAGAGGAAGCTGGGAAGCATAGTCTTCCTGCTGAACCCATTGTCACCCTAAATACCAACAGAGAAAATGCCCCCAGGAATTTGTTAACATGGTGGAGAGGGCACCGTGCTTCCCCCAAGTAAGGGATGAAGGCTCAAGCCATTTTTATTCAAATATGAAAAGAAAGGAAAACTCTTAAGACTGTTACCTCCAGCACCCAGCATTACTAAGTTGCAGAGTTGGAAGAAACTTCCAGAAGTCTCTATACCAGTCCTCTCCCCCAGTGCTCCCAAAAGATGGCTCATCTGCTGCCCAAACCTATCTGGCATGGACCTCTTTTTCTGTTGTGTAGTGGTCTGAATTGAAGCCTCCTCCTCCTCCACTCTTTCATCAGAGGAAAGTTTTCTTGCCAAGAGCTAATGGAATGGCTCTTATAACACAGCCAGGCTGTCAGGTTTCTTATTTTGGAAGGATTGGGGCCAAATCACATTAACTGGAAGGAATCTGCACTCCTCAGATGAGATCAGATTGTGCTTTTCTTGAGGTGTTGGGGAGGGACCCCAGTGCTTGCTTCAGTGAGATGTGCTTGCTCCTAAGGAGACTGGCAAATCAATGAGCTCCAGCTCCTTTTGGTAGATTAGACAGGAATTGACATACCCATTGCATTGCTTTGTCATGTGTCATCCTGGCTAGGCTAACCCACGTTTCCCAGAATTCCTGTCCCTGAATGTTTCTGATTAGAGTGGGTGGGCCACAAGAGCAGTTCTTGTGGACTTGATGGTAACACGTTATAACGAATGTAACGCTGTTGATTTATGGATGTAATTGTGGCTGAAAGGAGCAGACTAGGGAAATTAATGTGAGTTGCAGGACAGCTGGAGGATAATACAGGGAATGTATAACAATGATTTTGGCAGTATATGAGGATTGTGGTTAACAATATAAACAGGAATGTTCTACTACAAGGTGTTAAGAATGGGAAAATAGAGCTAATGTAATTAGACACTATAGTTAACAACAGCATTGTAATGTTTTTGAAACAAAAACAAAGTTGGCACTATATTAATGCTAAAGGTAAAAAAAAGTATGGGGTTTGGTTGTGTGAGATATGAATATGATTAAGCATTTTTTTCTTTTCTTCACTTTTTTCATTAAGAAGGAGACCTTGACTATGTCATTTAACTAATCTGTGTTTATCTGTGTATCTTTCTGAACACTAGGGGAACAGTGTTGGAATTAGATAAAATAAAAGTGCCTGGACAGAACTTGCTAGGGGTAATGCTTCCATAGCTTGTTGAGTTGCCTTTTTCTGTTACTTTTTAAAAATTTGAAATAAAGTTATTATTATTTTTTTAAAGAGCAGTTCTGGGTGTTCTTGAAGGAGGTTTGGTGGGTGGAGGGAAGCAGCAACCATCTAGTAGCTTACACTAGTTGTCACTCACCTGCTGGCTCACCTCTCTCAACAGGGCAGCAGCCGGGCCTGCCATTGCTCCACCTTCCCCTGACGCTCCTCCTACGTCGCCAGCTCCTGTGTATGCTTAGCCCCGTGGCAGAGCACCCTGGGCTTGGCAGGACACCCACAGCGCCAAGGTTGGAGGCAGCAAGAACTGACATGGGAGTCGTCCTTGTGGACTCCAGCTTCCAGGTTCCAGCTTGTTCTTACTCTCCCCCACTTTACAACCATCTTCCTTTCCTTGCTGCCTCTCCTGTGGATTTTAAGTTCCAGCATCAGTCAAACGCAGAAATGACAGCCTAACAGAGACTGCTTTACTAGATCACACTGTTAGGCAAAGTCAAATCCCTGTAACAAATCATGTGTGTGTGTTTATTAGCAGCTCTGCTTTGCTGGTACAGAATTTGGTACTAAGATGATTCCAGAGGAACAGGATATTAAGGATGAGTTCTTAGAATTGGTTCTGGGTTTTCTGGAACTGGTTCTTTGATCTGATTAGATTTAAAGGCATTAATGATCCTGTTTCCAAGGTAAAGGAGGCACCGGGAATCCGTGGCAGGTAGTGGCAAAATAGTTATTCAAACTATCACCTCCAGACACCTGTAATGCATTCCTATAGAAGGCAAGGCTCTGGGTGATGGAGTATTTGCTTCCATAAAACATTTTAGTGAAAATGAGGAAAGTAGTGGGGTTAGTTGGTTGCTTCTGAAAAATGCTAGAAAAAGAAAATGATGAGCTCAGAGCTTTAAATTCCCAGCATAAGGTCTGCATGAAGGACCTGAAAGCGTCTATGACAGTCCTGAAAGAAACTCTTATCTCCTTTAGTCGGGGACTGAGATTTCTGAAAGCCAAACCCAAGCTAATCCTGTGGGTGACTGAATTACAACACCGATGGAATTCCAACCTCTCAGGGTCACTTTGTTAAAGTTAGGACACTGCAGAGCCTCCTCGAGACCTACCCTCACCTCCTCTCCTTGCTTCTCTACCTATAACTAAACTTAAGTTGCAGCAGGCCCTAAAGGATGAGGCACAAAGTTTGGGCCATGCTGAAGTGCAATACATACCAAAAGAGTTGCCAATTTCTGTTTGCCAATTTTTATCAACAGAAAACCGAGAACAATGTGCGGGAATGGATCTCTGTGGGATCAAGGTACAAAAATATGAAGTTGGGTCAGGCCGAATTTATTGATGTGGGCCCACTAAGCAGAGATTCCGGATTCAGTGCTTGAGCTTTAAGGGGCTAAGAATGGTTCTAAACAGTTTTCTTGACTGGTTGATGCCAATATGGACCCAAGTTTGGCTTATGCTGTAGAATCCAGGTTGGTAAATTTTCTCTGTAAAGGGCCAGAGAGTGAACATTTTAAGTTTTGCCAGCCATTCGTTCTCATTGCAACTGTTCAACTCTGCTGTTGTATCATGAACGCCACCAAAGACAATACATAAATGAATGTGCACGGCTGTTTTCCATTAAAAGTTTGTAAACACTTGAATTTCATATAATTTTCACATGTAACGAAATATTATTATTTTGGTTTTTTTTTCCCCGCAACCAACTTAATATGTAAAAGCCATTTTTAGTTTGTGGGCCATATAAAAATAGCTGGTGGGCTGGATTTGGCCCACAAGATATCGTTTGCTAACCCATCCTAGAGAAAAAATTATCCAAAGGCTTGGGGGAGCTGGAATGCTAGAGTGGCTTTATCACGTCA
Source organism: Tolypeutes matacus (assembly GCA_026826555.1). Classification (NCBI taxonomy): domain Eukaryota; kingdom Metazoa; phylum Chordata; class Mammalia; order Cingulata; family Chlamyphoridae; genus Tolypeutes; species Tolypeutes matacus. The sequence continues at coordinate 152,616 of JAKSZT010054566.1, read as the reverse complement.
GACCTACGTACCACAGTGGAAGGTTCCACAGGATGTCGTACCTGTGAACAGTAAATGCGTGACGGGCTGCCCCAGCATGCTTGAAGCCTTCTGCGGTGGCTCCTCTTTGAAGGTCAAACATTATATTGGAAACTGCTCCCATTGAACTGGGATCCCTAAATGCAGCAGGGATGCTTGGATCCTGGGGATGGCAGGGGCCAAGTGGTGGCACTTATATGCCAAAGATAAGGTGGGTGTGGTTCCTCTAATGGATAGGAAAGCCAAAGAAGTTGTCAGAATAATCTGACTCACGGACATCTTTGGCATTCATTAGTTCATCATGGTATCCCTAGAAATAGATGGGGAAGTGCCTGTAGTCTTGGGTATTCTGTATGAGCAAAAAATACCTGGGCCTAGTGAATAGAGTCTGACCTGAATTACTGAAACAGAGACTTCCCACACTGGAGCCCTTGTGTGAAAGAGTCCAGGGTGGTGTGGAGTAAGTTGGCACACAGGCTCAGAGCACAACAGAAACTTTTACCAAATGACCACTTTATTATTTACATAGCACAAAGGGTCCAAAAGAGGGGGGAAGCGATCCCATAGTGGCTGGTCTCTTGGGGTGGCCCGATTTGCTCGGGTTGGGGTTGGTAGAATTCCTACCTTGATCAGCATCTGGGTTTGCTTGTTCTGGGCTTAAGGTCTGGTCTGGCCTTTTTATTAGACGTAACATTTCCCCCAGGTTCTGGAATGGAAGCAGTGCACAATGGGAGGTGGGAGTAGACAAGGACTGGGCGGTGGCCATGGAGTGTATGCCCATGACTTCCCCAGCAGAGATGTCCTCTCTCCCCTGGAGCCATGAAGAAGGTGGTACAATTCTATACCATAGATCTAGTTCATGGAATTTGGGGAAAGAACTATGGACTAGAGTGGACTTAATGGTATTCTGTTGTACACATATGGTGATTCTAGCAATGGAAGAAATTATAACAGTGAGGTGGAGCCGGTGGCCACTGGACGCTTTCGGGGCAGGGAGGGGAAGGGCAGTTGAAAAACGGGCTTTTTTGGGACTTGGGGGTTTTCCTGAGTGGCATTGTGGGGACGGATGTAGGCCATTTTACATCAGCATATGCCATGCAGAACTGTGTGGGAGAGAGTGTGGTCTACGATGTGAACTGTGGTCTATGCTTGGTGGCAAGGCCCCAGGATGTGTATATCCATTATGGGTGATGTGCCACATTGATGAAGGATGTTTGTGTGGGAGGTTGTGGGAGGGGTGGGAGGTGGGGGACATGGGAATCCCTGTAATTTCTGTGTAATACTTAGGTAATCTAAGCACCTTTTAAAATATTTATGTATATATATATAAATAACATTTTTGAAAGCAAATGCACATATATGCTTATATATTTATATATCATTTTACAAATATTGGTATGTATTGTGAAAAATTTGATTTTTACCCACAATAAAACAAACAAACAAATAAATAAATAAATAAAAATAAAAAAATAAAGAGGGGTTTATATGCTTCTCTTCCAGCCTGGTATAAAGAGGAAAGCAACTCCTATTTATTTTTCCTTGCTTTTATATATAGTTATATTGCACCCCTGTGACTTCCTTTAAAAATGTGTGTATGTAGTTTAGAACTTCATAAAAGAGTCCATGCTGCTGTAAGCTTTGGGGCTTTCTTTTCTCTCTTAGTGGCACAGCTCTGTTGGGGCTGGGAGTATACCCCAGGCTCCCCGTTCTAGTCGCTGGGAGTTTGCTGTTGTGAACAGGGGCTGCTAGGAAATGTTCTTGTATGTGTCTCTTGCTGTCCACTCCATTAAGAGCATGTCTACAAGTGGAATTGCAGGGTCACAGAATACCTGGATGCTTAGTTTTAGAAAGCTATTACACAACGTACAGTCCCACACGGAATGCCACCTGCAATCCGTGTCCTCTGCAGTGACCGGCATGGCTGAGCGTTTTCGTTTTGGCCTCTCTGGTGGGTGTAAGGGGTGGTACCTCGCTGTGATAAGGGTTAGGTTTCTCGGGTGACTGGTGATGCTGAACGACGACTGGGGCGCAGGTGTGGAGATGGCTGTCCACGAGCGAATGGGGCAGGTTGGCCCCTGGGGAGGAGACGTATTAGTCTTTGCGGTATCGAGTCCCATTCTCATTTTCCTTTGGAATCACGCCCCTTCCCTCAGTCTGTGTGGTTTGGACTCCATTCCCCAGCTCCACAAATGAGCACATCATCCAAGTAAGTGAGAGCCAGCTGCAGGACCTCTGCTGACACTGTTGAGAAAGAAGGGTTTTCTTTCTGCTGTGGTGACTTACCCGGCAGGCTGGACGGCTGGAGCCGCTGGGGACCATCTTGGCCCCTGAGAGGAGAGGACCTGCCTGAAAAGGAAATCACTTCTGAGGAAAGCAGAGATGGGAGAGGCAGAGAGACTCGGTCATGCCGAGATTGTTTAAGGGTCTGGATCCGAACATACCCGTAGTCCAAGCTCCCCGCCTGGACTCCCGCTGTTGCTTAAGCTAGTTTGAGTTTTAGTAACTTTCAATAGAAAGTTTGATTGATAAAGCCTCAAAGATGTACAGGCAGCTTAGGTACTTTCCTCCTGAGAGTTGGCAGGCGGTGCTTCCCTCACTTAGAAGCCCCTCCCTTTTCCAGAAGCTCCTAGTCTAGGAAGCCTCAGTGTTTGGGGTTCAACCTGCGGCAGAAAAGCAGAGCCAAAGTGCCAGGCCAGAGGCAGGGTGGGTACAGAAGCAGCCATGCAAGCAGCAGCAGGACCTGGGAATCTGCGCTGCTAAGAAGCAAATCCATTTCCTTCCACTCCCCTTTAGGCGCAGAACTCTGATTTTACTTGCTTGTTCAGGAAAAGTACCCTCAAGCCCTGAGCCAGTCAAAATTCTTCAGTCTCCTAATTAATAACTGATTCTGGAAGGAGCTGTGATGTACTTCTGGCCAAGAAGATGTGAGGGATTCTGCCAGGGGGTGGTTGGCAAGAGGCTCCTGGGAGAAAATGTATTTGCTCTTAAAAAATGGCATAGGAGGAGGAAACTTCCCTTTTCTGCCTCCCACACAAAGTGTGGCAGTGTGAGGAGGAGTTAATTGAAATGAAACTAGATTCTCCCAACTCTTTTTCTAAAGCAGAGTTATGAAGAGTCATGTGTTTTGTTTTCCCTTCCATCCAGGTGGGAGAAGCAGGGGTGATAATGACGTTCTTCTGATTGAACAAAGGCTCACAAATATTTATTCTCTCAGAATTCATATGCCAATCTAAGTATTATTCCTCGAGCATAAATTATTCAGTAAGACAGCTGTTTTAGTTTGCAAGCTACCAAAAGCAATATACCAGAAATGGGTTGGCTTTTACAATGAGGATTTATTAGGTTGCAGTCTCACAGTTCTGAGACTGCGAAAGTGTGAAAGGCATCAGGCACTGGTCTCTCCCTAAAGACCAGCTGCAGGCAATCCTGCACTCCTCTGTCAAATGGGAAGGCACAGGGCAGCATCTACCTTCTCCTCTGGGTCTTATGGCTTTGTTTCCTGGTTTCTGTGGCTTCTTCTCGCAGCTTCCGTGGGTTTCTTTCTGTCACTCTCTCTGTATTCATCTCATTTATAAAGGACTCCAGTAAGAGGATTAAGATCCACCCTGGGTCATGCCCCAATGAAATAACCTAATCAACAGGTCCTACCTACACCCATTGGAATGGGTTAGCTCTAAAGACATGATCTTTTCTGGGATCCATAAAAGCCTCAAACTACCACAACAACCAATCAGAATTACAGGTTTTGCAAAGTTAAAATTTCCTTCGACAAAGCACAGCAATGATCTCTGTGGCCTACAAAGAACATTTGCAAGGACAGTTTTATGATGCTGAAGAATGCACATTTTTCTGCAGCTGCAAAGACAGAGAGAATTTTTCTCCTTTTCTTTCTGCAATTTGTTTCACCAGCATTTAGAAAAGCTTGTAATCCTCAATGGCAAAGCTGAAATTCTGTTAGTTAGCACCAACAGCAAAATCAGAAAGGTGAAATATTTACAATGTAAAAAGGAAAGGGGGAGAGTAGGTTTTTAGCAAAACAAAGTATAGGGTTGTAATGTTTCCCATCTATAGGAAGTGATACCTGGAACTCTGGCAGCCATATTGCTGCCATGAGGGACAATGCTGCCAACATGCCAAAGATTCTGGGTCTATGAAGACACCATTCAGTTGCTGTATTAATCACCATTGGACCTTCCTACCTTGTTTTGTAAAATAATAAAGGGTCCTATTTTTAATGACATTTGGAATTTGGTCTTCCCTTACTTGTAGTCAACAGCATCCTACATGATATACCATGGCAGAGTAAGTGATACACACAAGGTGGCAGAACAACTGTTGGCACAGGGACTTAAACAGTATGGCCCATCCAGTGCTCAGGCCAATCCTTCACCCCTAGTAGGTGGGTCCCGGCTGTCAACACCGAAAGCTCTTCTAGTCCAGCCATCATGTGCATGATGGCAAACCAAGGTTATCATAGCATTGATTAGGTTGGTTATGATCCCTATATTCTACAGAAGAGGACAGTGAATATTTATTTGTTTGTTTTTATTTTTGACTCTAGAAACCAACCTGTGGACAGAGCCCAGAATATTTCATTAAGGTCTCTCCTAGAATGCACATATCAACCCTGATGATGTAACAGTAAAGCTATATAAATATCAGAACTGTGGTTACCTTTGGGGGAGGCAGTGTGGGTAAGGATTGTCAGGGAATGGTATAAGGGAGTTTTCTTGGGCAATGGAAACGTAGCAGGCATTTGGATTACATACATATGCATTGGTCAAAATTCAGTAAATAGATGCTTAAGACGTGTGCAGTTCATTGTATGCAAATTTTACCTCAGATAAGAACCACAAACATTGAACTCTAGTTAGTGATATGAACACTGAAAGGTTTGGGGTGAAGAGTACTACTTTAAAATCCTTTAGCTTATTTTTAAAACATCAAAGAAATAAAAGAAATTGGTAAATAAATAGAGGGAGAGATTGATAGGGATGTGCTAAAGCAAATACAATGGCATGTATACAGTTATAGAATCTAGGGGGTGGAGATATGGGAGTTATGGTAAAATCCATTCAACTGTTCCGTAGATTTGAAATTTTTCATAATTAAATGTGGCGGGGTGGGAATAAAATCCTATGTATAATTAGGAAATAGGGTCTCCCACTGTGGCAGATACCCAAAAGAACTGTGACTCAGACCAGACAGAAGTCCATATCTTTCTCGGTGACAGGTCAACCAGGGCATGGGGGGTGGCCACCGTGTCTGGCCTCAGGCCCTTTTCTCCTGCTGCTTTGCCACTGAAGGGTGATGCCCTTAAGCAGCTCATGAGCTCCATGCTCACATTCCAGGCTGAGGGGCAGAAGGTAAGAAGACAACATGGGGATCCCATTATTGGAAGCTACAGGGTAAGTAATAGGAAAACCAAAAACCCTAAAATGATGACAATAATGATAATAGCAAGAGTCAACGTGTATACACCCCTATTGTGGGCAGGGCCCTGTTCTCAGGGCTTCTCGTGAAGGAATTCCTTTGCTCCTCACAGCAACCTTATGAAGTAGGTGCTGTTATCATCCCCATTTTACAGATGTGGAAACTGAGGCCCGGGGAGGTTGCATGGCATCGGCAGATCAGATAGGGCACGGCGTGGGTGGAATCCTCACTGTCTTAGTTTGCCAGGGCTGCTATGACAAAACCCAAACAATGGGTTGGCTTAGACAACAGGGATTTTTCTGTCTCACGGTTTTGGGGGCGAGAAGCCCAACATCGCACTATCTCCAGGCCATGCTTTCTCCTGGAGTCTGCAGCGTTCTGATGATGGCTTTCCAGCAATCCTCTGTCACGGGGTGAGCCATCTCCCATGTCTCCTCCAGTTTCCGCTAACTGATTAATTCCACCCATTTCCTCTGCTGGTCGGGACTTCAGCCCTACTGGATGGAGACCCAGCCTGATTCGATCTGGCCTCATGTTAACCCGATCTTTGAAGATCCTATTAACAAACGAGTTCACACTCACAGGACCGGGGCTTGGGGCTTGAACTTGTCTTGTAGGGGACAAGATTGAACCTATCACCTTCCAGGACAGGACGTTCACCATGAATGGCTAACGTGGTAGGTAACGCTGACAAATCAGAAAACAGGCACATAAACATCTTGTTTAAGAGATGTGAAAATTATGACCATAAAAATAACAGCGGAGGCCAGTGACGTGTGCATGCCCCTGGAGGCAGGAAGTGGTGCAGGGTGGGATCGACGTGTCGGCCGGTCAGGAAGCGAGACCGGAAGCCATGCATCTCGGATGCACGGGACGTCTCTTTGATATGAGTGTCCACAGCCTCACTGGCGAGATCTGGGAAGAGCAGCAGGAAAATCAGAGCCAATGGTTGGGGCTTGGGGCCCGCGGCGGCAGCCCAGAAATCCTGACTGCAAAGGAGGGCTCTGGTTTGGAGGCAGGCGGCCAGGCATCGTCCATGTGGGCACACCAGCCAGAGCACCAACCTGGGGGTCCGCCCCAGTCCCCAAAGCCAGGTGGAATGACAGCAGCATCACCAAAGCAGGGGCATTCCAGAAGCCCTCGCTCTGCGCCAGGCACTGTTCTTAGGATGACATACGCACTGATACATGTGCATTCTCCCAACAAGAGGGAGGAGATGGATGCTAGCGCTACACCCATTTCACATATGGGGTCACTGAGGCATGAAGAGGGGACCTCCTGACAGGCGATTGCATTAGGGACCCTCTGTGACCCTCCTGCCATAAAAGATCACCGCAGAGTCAGAATGAACCAAACATCAGATTCCCTCAAAGGTGGACATTTTCTTGATTCATTTCTGGTGCCCCCCCTTTGAATTTCAGCTGCAGTGACCACATCACCAGGAGGGGCTGAGAGCTTCGGGGGCAGGAGCAATGAAAATCCCCAGTCCATCGGGACAGACTCAGCTGGGAGGAGCCACTGTGGTGATCATTTTTAACTGGTGTGGTGTATTCCTTTCCTACATCTGTAAAATGGGAGTAATTATAATGTATAATATATAATTATATATAATTGTATAATATAATAATTATCAACTGCAATGGGGTGCGTTTCCATATGTGGAGAACTTAGGGAACACGTGAACCCTCCCAAACTTTACCTGTTGTTTGTTTTATTACTGCTTTGGTAAAAATGAAGAGATACCCAAAGGAAGAGAGATGGAAAGAAAGAAGAGGGAAGGAAGAAAGGAAAGAAAAAGAGACAGGAAAGAAAATACTTTTTTCATGTCAAAGAAGAGAAAGGAAGAGGGCAAGGAGGAGCTGGGGGGAGAAGAGAAAAGCATGAAGCAGACAGAAGGTTTCAGAAGAGTCTCACAAACAACTGAAAAAGTGCTTTGTCCTTAAAGGAGTGAGTGGCATGGTACAAACTGTGCAGCCAAGGCAGTTTGCTGGGTGAGGGAGGCCTGAATTCTATTCCCAGCCCTGCCACATACTGGCTGTGAATGAGGCTGTGGGCAGGTGATACCACCTATCCTTGCCTCGGTTTCCCCACTGCAAAATGGGCACAGTTATCCCACAGGTTGACATGAGAACCTGAGGAGTCCACGCAGACAAGCATGCTTGCTGTCTTGGAGAAAGGGCAGGTGCTGCCTGGTTGCTGCTCCTGTGATGTCATTCTATTTATCCAGCTCTCATTTGGCAGACAGAGCAAATGGCTATAAATAGCCATGTCTTGGTTGCTCATAAATACATTAAATATGAACTGGCCTCTTGCCCAGGCTTCCCATCAGCGTGGTGGGTGAGATGATTTTGCAGAAGTTGAACAGGTGTCAAGGTCAGAGTCACGTGGAGGTACGTGAGGCAAGGCTCAAAAGGGACCCCCGCTGTCCTGTGATGCCAGGTGTCATTCCTGCCGCCCCCATGGCACAGGCTCCCAGCAGCCACTCGGGCTCTGGCAAGCCCTGCATGGTGACTGAGGCCCCGGCTGCTGGCCCGTTTGCCTGGACTCGCCCCCCTGTATTGCGTCAGCTCCTTACAAGTGAGTGCTGTGTCAGGCAGCAGGTGGCAGGGAGAGGAAGGGGACGGGGACACACGGCCAGCGAGAGCACTGGGATGTCCTCGGGGCCTCCTCCACTCCTACTTCACAAAGTTCTCAGGGCCTGACCTCACCCTGGCTCAGCAGTGAGCCCAAGACCAGGCCTGGGACTCTTGAGGAGCAGGTGCAGATTCTAGACCCCACTACCTCGGCTCAAGTCCCAGGTGTGACTCTTGGTTCCTCAATTTCCCCATCTGTGAAATAGATATAATAACAGTACCTACCTCATGGTGTTTCTGGAAGGATTCAGTAAATTATTATATGTGAAGCACTCAGAACAGTGCCAGGTGCAGAGTATCTGCTCCGAATAAGGATTTACTATTACTAAAAAAAATTTTTTCTTTGAACTGTGAAGTAGTGAAGAGCAAGAGCTATGGAGCCAGCCTGGTTGGGTTCCACCCCGAGCCCCACCACTTACTATTTATGTAAACTTGGACACAAATCTTAAACCTCTCAAAACCTCAGTTTCCTCGTCTGATTATTTATCCCTCATAGGGTGTTGTGAGTGTTAAATAAGTTAACACCTGCCAAGGACTCAGAACAGTGCCTGAGACACACAAGCACTCGTTGTTGCTGTTATGGTTGTCGTGAAAGGTGTGTTCTCTTTCCATCAAGGTTGCTAAGCGACTGTGATATAAGGATATCTCATCTCCTCTTGGGAAGGATCTGCTCAAGAAGTAAGGCAATGCAGAAGAAAGTAGAGTAGAATGATAGAGGGAGACAACGTTGAAGAGCATTGGAGAGGCACCTGGATCTAACTGTGCCTGAGGCAGACTCTACCCCTGGACTTATCAATTACAAGAGCCAATAAATTCCTTCTTAGCTTAAACTGCTTGGTTTGGATTTGTTACTTGAAGTCAAATGTAGTCCAACTAACACAGAAGGCTATTGGGAGCTCAAATAACAGACAGGGAAGATATGTGAGGAAGTAGGGGAAGCTAAGGAAAACAGCACAGATGATTCAGCTTATTTATCTGCCATGTCCATTGTGGGTCGGCTGTAGCTCTGCTCCATGTCTCCTCACTCCTCAACCCAGGCTGGCAGAGCAGCCTCCATCTCAGGTATTGCGGGTACTGCACAGACAGAAAGAGAGCTCTACAGTGTCTTGCTCTGGCAAGTAAGTGGTCTGGCCTGAAAGTGATTCATATCAACTTCTGTCCACATCTCACTGGCCAGACTAGTTGCATGACCTCACCCAACCACAAGGAGGCCAGGAAGCACCATAACCTCTGCCTGGAAGAGGGAGGGCCAGGGCGATGTGGTGAAATGTACTAATGACCATTCTGCTTAAGATATATGTGGTCAGGGAGGGCTTCCAGGGGGCAACAATGTTTGAACAGAGACCTGAACAATGAAAGGAGCTAACCAAGAGAAAGGAAGAGTTTCCTAGGTGAGGAGGGTAATTAATGAGTGGGAGGGACTTAAAATCAGCCAATGTGGCTGGAGCTTGGGCAGGGGGAGGAGGGGTGGTGACCAAGAAAGGGAAGGAGGGGGTGGCAGGCGGTCAGTGCAGGCCTTGTAGGCCACAGAGGAGAAGTTGATCAGATTCTAGGAACAATGAATGGCCATTGTTTTAGTTTGCCAAAGGGCTGCCAATGCAAAGTACCAGAAATCTGTTGGCTTTTGTAATGGGGATTTATTTGCGGTAAAAGCTTACAGTTCCAAGGCCAGGAGAAGTCCGAACCCAGGCACCATCAGAGATGCTTTCTCACAAAAGGCAGCTACTGTTTGTTTTTAATCCTGTTGCGCTACCACGTGGTGAAGCAAGATGGCTGCCGACCTCCACCCAGGTTTCAAGCTTCCCCTCCGGGCTCACCCTTTCCTCTTGAGCTGCTCCATGGGCCCAGCCTCTTGAGGGTTTGTGCTTAAGTGATCCTGTAGTCCCCTCTCTCCTGGCATAGGGCTTGTTTCTTTCTGGGCCTCCTATATCAGTCTCAGCTCTTTCACTCTCTTCCCAAGTTCAGCTGTGAACTATCAGGCAAATGGCTCATGTCTCTGGAGCCCTCAGCTATTTGAGCCTTTCCTTACTGTCACATAGCAGGATCAAAAATGTCAGAGCTCTCTCTTCCTGTGTCTGTCTGAGTGTGTCTGTTTATATCAGACCCAGCAAGGGGGCAGAGAATCAACCTGAATCATGCCATGCCTCACTGTCATTGTCTATTTAAAAGCCCTAAAGCAATCTCATCAAGTCTAATCAAAGTCCCCTCAACTGAATTCAATGCAATCAAAGTGTACCGCACCCAGAGGAATAGATTAGCTTACAAACATAATCTTTTTCTTTCGGGGATTCATAAAATAATCTCAAACTGCCCTAGCCATTGATGGGGTTTTAAACAAATGTAGGCTCTTCTTGGGTTTGCTTGAGGATTTAGGAAGACCATGGCCAAAAAGCCCTGTGAAGGCTGGCAGGCTGTGCCGCGAACTGTTGTTAAAGGATGTGGATCATATGAACCTCTTTATTTAAATAAAGACTCTGGCAGACTGAAAGCCTTATTTTTACCTAAATGTGAGAAAAGAGGTAGGTGCCCATGATCCTTCCATGTCTGAATAAAGAAACGACAAGTACACAAAAGTTTTAGGAATTAGGAGATGTTGATTTAAATGTTACTGTGAGGTTAATAAAGTATTGTAACAAGGGGTCAGAATTATAGATATTTTGGGGGGTTAAAGTTGCCTTCAGAGGACATATCTCCAATCTCTGAAAACTGGCCGGTGGCAGTATGGCTGGTGCTCAACAATTCCACAGAAGACCATGTTTCCCAGCCTCCTTTGCAGTTAGGTGTGGGCCGTGCGGCTGAGTCCTGGCCAATGAAATGTGGACAAAACAAATGTTAGGCCCAGCCCTAACACCCATCCCTGATTCCATGTTCTGTCCCTTCACTCTGTGGTGAGCTTGGAAACAATACTCCAGGTGGCAGTTTGGACCTCTGAGTCACCGCTTGGAAGAAAGTCACCTGAGCTGCATCCACTTATGATGTGAGCAGGAAATAAACTTTTGTTTTAAGCAGCTGAATTTCTGGGGCTTGTTATTGCAGCAGAGTCTATCCTATCCCAACTAATACAGAATAATTTGCGGGACTCCTCTGATAGAAATAACATTTGAAAATACGGCTTCATGACTTAGAGTGTCTGTATTCAGGGTTGCTGCGTGCAGTTGTGCAGGTTGAGCGCTATGCAAAGTGTCTAGCCAATGGGTAAACAGGGGCCCAGTCCTTGCTCTACTCACCAAGCCAGTAAGCTTCATCCATATGGAAGGAGCCTTTTAAAATTTTCACTAAGGTGACATATAGGCTGGTGGCCATCTTGTCTGCATTTCTGCAGGTTCAAGAGAAAAGGAAATCTTTTCTCCCCTTTTCTTTTTCTAACAGATAGAAGGGGCTACTACAGCAAGGCCAAGTGCTTGAATTGCATTTATTAGCAATTATTTCTTTAGAAAGTAGGCCTGAGAAGTTTAAAAAAATTATAATATGGAAAGAAAAGGGAAAGAATAGGATGGTTAAAAATGGAATGTGGGGCATATCATGTCTTTAAGCTACACTGCACTCTGCGAAGGGGGTGGGAGTAGTGAGGACTGCTTTACCACTTCTGCTGAAAGCTTCTCATTGTCCAGGAGCTGCGTGGAAAGTGGCTGTTACTCCCTGCCCCAACATGGGAGTGTCCCACCCTTAGTAATCACCATTTTAAATGGCTATCAGATCACATCCCTCCACTGCCCCCAAACACTTCCATGGCTCCCATCCCACTCAGGATAAAGTCCAAAGCCCTTACTCTGGCCCTGAGGGCCCTACATGATTGGCCCTGGCTACCTCCTTGATAAGTCACGACTGCCTCCCTATCCCAGTGAGCTCCATCCATCAAGCATACACGGACCTGAAAGTCTTTACAATACTGCCTCTGCCTGGAACCACTTTGTGGGAGGCTGAATTATGGACCCCCAGAGATGTCCACTCCCAATGCCTGGAACCTGTGCATATGTTACTGACCATGTCCAAAGGGACTTTGCAGAGTTAGGATCCTGAGCTGGGGAGAGGATCCTGGACTATCCAGTTGAGGTCAATGATATCAGAAAGGTCCTTACAAAAGGGAGGCAGAGGGCTAGAGAAGCAGAGGCCCTGTGGCCCTGGAAGCAGAGGTTAGAGAGTCAGAGAGAGATGTAAAGATACTACACTGTGGCTTTGAAGATGGAAGGGGACCACAAACCAAGGAACGAAGGCATTTCTAGAAGCTGGAAAAGGCATTCTCGCCTAGAGCCTCCAGGGAAATTCAGTCCTGCCAACACCTTGATTTTAGCCAAATAAGATCCATTTCAGACTTCTAACCTCCAGTACTGTAAAATAATAAATTTGTATTGTTTTAAAAGCCACTGAATCGTTGGAAATTAGTTACAGTAGCATAGGAAACTAACACAACCTTCCTCCAGAACTCTGCTTGTCCACCTTTTTCTTGTCATTCAAAGTTCAGCTAAAATGTCACCTCTTCAGAGAAGCTCTCCCTGGATACTCTAACTCAATAAATATTTGTTGAATTAATAATTGAATTAATAATTTATTGGGGTACCCTTGACCCCAATAAAGGTTGAAGCAAGAACTCCCAGACTGACACCTGTGGGCAGAATTTAGACTACAGGCATGTTTTATTTGGCTTGCGTTGTATTTGAAAACTTTTTTGAGCCAACATTCATACATTGGATTTCCAGAATCACTTCAAACTTTTAGTAGAACCAAGCCTGCCTCCCTGCATGGCAATAATCAGCTAGAACTTTATGACATATCCTCACAGTCCCCCCTGCCCCCATATAAGAACTCTCCACATCCCCCAAAGCTCTCCTAAGGCCTTTCCTCTTCTTTTTGTTTTCTGTTTAGCTACTGTAGGGTATTGAGTTAGCAACCCTGGTACTGGAGTTAGTGTTACCCCTTAAAGTAAATATGAAAATACAAAGTATCAGGGAAAAAATGAAAGACATAAAGAAAAACCAAACAGAATTTTTAGAACTGAAAAATACAATAATTAAAGGAAAAACTCACTGGATGGACTCAATAGTAGAATGGAGATAACAAAGAGTCAGTGAATTTGAAGATGGATTAATAGAAATTACCCAATCTGAACAACAGAGAACAAAAAAAGGTCCTCAGGGACCTTTAGGACAACAAAAGTTCTCACATTCATGTCTTTGGATACTGTAGCAGTTTGGCAGTTTGATGAAGTTATGAATTCCAAAAATAGATATTGGATTATGCTTGTAAACTGATCTGTTCATCTGGGCATGATTAAGTTACAATTGGGGCTTTGATTGGGCCACGTCAGTAGGGTGTTGAGCCCCACCCTTTGTGGGTGGGGAATCGAAGATAAAAGGCATGGCAAAGGCAGTTCTGATGTTGGAGTTTTGATGCTGGAGCCCGGAGAGGCAAGCAGACAGAGAGCTTGGTCATGAGGAAGGAGAGAAGGCCCCGGGATAGAGATGAGCCGTTCACCTGAGAGTTCACAGCTGGCCTTGTGGAGCGAAGCAAAGCCTAGAGAGCCTCATAGTCTACAGCTGACCTTGTGGAGGAAATAGAGGCACTAAGCCTGGAGAGAAATGCAGCCCCGAGAAGAGAGGAACCCAAGAAGCCTGAACCCTGGCAAACATTGGCAGCTGCCTTGCTCCAATACGTAGCAACAGACTTTGGTGAGGGAAGAAACTTATGCTTTATGGCCTGGTAACTCTAAGCTTCTACCCCAAATAAATACCCTTTATAAAAACCAACCGATTTCTGGTATTTTGCATCAGCACTCCTTTGGTCGACTTATACAGATACCCAGGAGAGGAGAAAGAGTATTGGGCAGAATTAAAAAAAAAATTTTTTTTTTAGGAGGTACCAGGGATTGAACCCAGGACCTCATCCATGGGAAGCAGGCGCTCAACCACGGAGCTATATCCACTCCCCAATCAGAATTGGTTTTTGTTTTGTTTTTAGGAGGTACTGGGGATCAAACCTAGGACCTTGTACATGGGAAGCAGGCACTCAACCACTTGAGCTACATCCTCTTCCTGAATAAAATATTTGAAGAATATAATCCTGGGAAGCAGTAGTGAGGGAGACTGAGACAGGGAAGGGGGTAAGCTGGCAAATGATGCATTGAGCTGCTTACTGCTGGAGACAACTGAAGCTCGGCCCCACTGGGGACCCTCTGGGAGAATGTGCAGAATGTGCCTCAGAATTGCACTGTTCGGGTGTTTTCATTTGCTAAGGGTGCTGGGAGCAAAATACCAGAAGTGGGTTGGCTTTTATAATGGGAATTTATTAGGCAAAAATCTTACAGTTCCAAGGCTGTGAAAATATCCAAATCAAGGCATCATCAGAGATGCTGTCTCACCAAGGTCGGTTGCTGGTGATCCTGGAGTCTTGCCACGTGACAAGGCAAAATGGAGGCTGGTCTCTGCTGAGGTAACTGCCTTCACTATCTTCACTTCTTCCCTGAGCTCAGCTGTGGGCGATCAGGCACTTGACCCATCTCTCCCTTCTCCTTGCTTCAAGCTGCTCCACTGATTCCAGCCTCTGCCTCTCTCTCAGCCTCTCGGGGTTTCGCTGTCTTTCTACAGCTGCAGGTGATCCTGGAGTCTTCCTCACATGGCAGGGTAAGATGGCAGCTGTCTTTCCCTGTGTGTTTCTACTTTGTCAGTTTTCTGCTTATAGAAGACTCCAGCAAGAGGGCCGAGACCCAACCTGGGTCATGCCTCACTGATGTAGTCTAATCAAAGGTCCTAAAAGCACTCTAATCAAAGTGGTTGTGTCAGTCAGGGTTCTCTAGGGAAACAGAACCAATAGGAGATATCTGTAAATAGTATGAGATTTTATAAAATTGTCTCATGTAACTGAGAGGCTATACAAGTCCTAATTCTGTACAGCAGGCTGCAAGCCAGGGACTCCTCAAGCCCCAGGAGATAGAAATTCTCTCTGAATGCTGAAATCACTTCTTTTCAGGCCTTCCGCTGATTGAGGGATCACTCATTGCTGATGGCACTCTCCTCAGTTGACTGTAGATGTAACCAGCCCTCTATGCAATCAACTCACTGATGATTAAAGTCCATGAAATGCCCTTGTATTACAATTAGCCCAGTGCTTGCTTGGCCATACAACTGGGTACTATTACCTGGCCAAGTTAACACATTAGCCTAACCATCATAGTGGTCTAACTGAACCTAACTTAACTGAACCTAACCAATAGGTCCCACACACCCATGTGCAAGAATGGGTTAGCTTAAGAACATTATTTTCTGGGGTCTACAAAAGACTTAAACCAGGGTACCTGGGGTGAAGAAGCTGGATGTTTATCCTACAATTCCCATTCTTCATGGATAAGGATTGTTCCTGAGGGCATCAGCTGCTCACCTTTCAGCCTACCCCATGCATGGCCCAGCAGGTTCCTTAGGCAAATAAAACCACCTGTCAGGGAGAAGTGGGTGCAGGAGTTAGGAAGCCATGGTTCTTACCGGAACCATCTAGATGACTGCTGAAGCTGCAGGAGATCTCAGCGTAGGCTGGGGGATATGGGTGGGAGTGTTGGTTATCTATTGCTGATAATCCATCACAAATTTAGTGATCTCACGTTTGTAATCTCAGTTTCTATGGGTCTGGAGTTCAGGATGTGGCTTTGCTGGGTCTCGCAAAGCTGCAACCAAGGTGCTGACCGGGCTGTGTTTTCCTCAACTGGGGAAGAATCTGCTTCTAAACTCTTGCCAGAATTTACTTTGTTGTAGCTGTGTGGCTAAGGGCCCTAAGCTTTGTGCTGGCTGTCAACTGGAGGCCACCCTCACATCCTAGAGGCCGCTTACATTTCCTAGAGGCTGCCCACAGTTCCTTGGGCCGCGTCCTCAACCCGGCTGTTGGTGTCAAGCCAGCAAGGAGAATCCCTCGCTCCAGCCTGCTAGGACAGAGTCTTGCACAATGTGACCTATCAATGAGCAGCGGCCCATAGCTTTGCCATGGTCTATGGTTAGAAGCAAGTCACAGGTCTCACGTGCACTTAAGGGGAAGGGATCACACAAGGATGGGACACCAGGAGGTGGGAAATCACTGGGTCACCTTAGAGTCTGTCTATAACAGAGGGGTTTGTGTGACCTTCGAGCTGTGCAGATGGGCCCAGACTTCGGACCTGTACTTGGCTCTGGCTGCTCCACCTCCAGCTATTGCACAACAGGGGCTGCTGCAAATGCTGGAAACTAGGGTGGGATGGGGGCAGAAGGTTCCTGGGAGCAGGTCAGAGGGGGGCCCCTCCAGAGTCCTCCTTTCACTTTCATCGCTGACCCCTTCCCAACTCACTGTTACCTGGGGCAGGTTGCTTGAGCCCTCCAGGCCTTCATGTTCTCAGCTGCAGAATGAGGTTATGGAAATGCCAGCCGCATGGGGGCTTGAAGGCCATGATCCTAGAGAAGGGTGTGAGTTCCCACCACCCCAAGAGGTTCAAAACTGTTTGCTAGTATTACCCTTGTTGTCTGCCCCTTTAGTTCTCAATGAACACTCCCTCACTCTGCAGCAATCTGTGAGTCTCTGGGAAGAGAAGCCTGGAAGTACTTTGTCAACAGTGTCTGCTGTGGGAGAGGGTGAGCTCTGCCCTCTGTCCTTGGGAGAGTTTCAGATGTGTCCTGTCGATGCCTCGCAGTGGACTATTAGGGTGATGAAATTTAAAAGACATTAATATTTTATTTCTCACTCTTGCACTCTGCTGAACAGTATATATAATTTCTGGGAATAGCCAGGCCTGCTGACTCCGATGGGCTGGCTGGGTGAGGCTGATGCCTTGCTCCCGTGGAGGGGCCTGCCTCGCCCTCTCGGGCTCTCTCCACAGCAGCAGCACGGATGGGGATGCGATCACCTCATTTACAGAGATGTGACCAGGCCTGAATGCACTGGGTACGATTTGGGGCAACAGGGCAAAGGAGGGCAGGGAAAGGCAGTGTCCCAGTGAAGATCTAGGGGTCTGGGTGCTACCCACTCCCACCCCCCATCTGTCTTTAACTTTGGGGGTGTGGGGTGTGGGGGATGGCTGCAGTTTACCACACCTGGGGACTCACCTGGAGGAGGCCCTCATCCTATCCCTCCCTTCCCCCGAGGAGCACAGGGCTTGAGCCAGGCAGCCTGGCTTTGAACTGGACATGTGGTCTTGCCTCAGTTTTCTCATCTGTGGAATAAAAATTACTAAGGAGTTAACAGCAGGACCTGGCTCAGGGCAGAGCTCTGACTGCTTTGCACAGCATCTCAGAGCCCGGGGCGGGGCGGGCCCGGCACAGGTGCTCCGGAAGGGCCCGTTGAGGCAATGACGGAACAGGGGGCCAGGTCCACTCCGGCACTGAGGCCAAGCTTTATTTCACCAGCAGCACCTGATCGCTTCTTCGGCCCCGGGAAGGGCGGAGGAGCTTGAGCAGCACCCCGGCCAGGGCCAGGAACGTGCCCACCAGCAGCGCGACCTTTAGCCCCTTGAGCACAGTGTTGGCCTTCCCGCTCCGGACCTCCTCTGTCTCCTCCTCCTCTCTCTGAAATACCCACATCTCTGGAGGGGTCAGGGGGTTGAAGCGAGCCATGAGCTCCTGCTGCACAAAGCACTTGTAAATGGCCGGCTGGAAGATCTGCAGCCGCATGCCACCGTTGGTGGGGTCCAGGACGTTGCTGTAGTCGGCGCCAGAGAGCTGGCTCTGCCAGGTCAGGATGGTGTCGTTGACTTCCCAGTAGGTGGGCCTGCAAGGAGGACAAGGTCGGCTGCAGGGCTCCAGGGAGGAGGGGCATGGGGAGCGGCATCTAAAGAGCGGCGGGGACAGCGCCACCCTCCTCCCTGGAGAACAGCGAGTGGCGCCCAGCCCTCCCTCCGGTGGCGCACCTTGAACGTGGGCACGGTGGGGGCAGCGTGGCTGGGGGCTCTCAGAGCTCCACCCTTCCTGGCGGGGAGAACTGGGCAAATGCTGCCAGCTCTCTCAGCCTCCATTTCGTCATCTGAGAAGTGGGGGTGTAAGGATTGCCTCTACCTCACAGGGTTATTTGGAGGAATTAGTGAAAACACTCCTTAAATGCTTCTTTGACATAGCCCCTCCCCCTCTAGCTGCCTGGCCTTATCTCCTCCAGGCAACCCCTCACTCACTCTGCCCCCGGCACCTTGACCGCGTAGATGGTCCTCAGACATGCTGGCCACAGCCCTTTGCCGTGGCCATGGCCCTGCCCGGACTGCTCTCCCCACACCTCCACCTCCCCCGACACGGCCCCTCACCTCCTTTAGTCTTTGCTTGCACCTCTCAGAGAGGCCTTCCCTGATCCTCCTATTTAAAAAGTTGATCTCCTGCCCTCCCATAACCGCTCCCTGCCCTTTTCACCATCTAAAATACGACATACTTTATTCATGTACTTGACTTCCTGCTGCACGAGAGCAAGAATCTGTCAGTTTTGTTCTTCACTATATTCCGGTGCCTAGAGCAGCGCCTGGTCCATAAATGCTCAGTGAACACCCGAGTCAGGCACCTAACAAGCCCGGCGTGGCCAAGGAGAGGAGGGGACGTGCAACAGATGTCAGCTAACGCCACAAGCAGGCCGGCAATCACATCACAGAAACGGCAGCTAGCACTGAGCACAGTGGGTGCCACCTCGGTCACTGTAAACATCACCATGCCCGCACAGGCCAGGGTGAGCGAGATGCCCCATTCCCCAAGGGCCAGAGGGAAACCACAGGGCCAAGGTCACACAGCTGGAAAGAGGCAGAGCTGGGATTGGAACGTGGGCCAGGCTGAGTCCAGTGCCCCAGACAGAAACCTTCACAGGAGGTTCCAACCCACTCAGTCCCTAGAGACTGGGACGACTCTTGAACACTTGGTGACCTCCCTGAGTCTTATGTCAAATTCCCTGTGGCCAGCACTGGGCACTCCAGGACTCCTTGTCTGGCAAATGACATGGAGTAGGAATCCCAGTATAGATGGTTCAGCTTCCTGCACTTCTGAACTGGGTTTTTCTTAGGAAGCAAGAGGAGGAAGGAAAGAGGAAAGGAGAAAGGGATAAAAGTCGCAGCTGGAATAAACAAGGAAAGGATATCAGGGTGTGGGAGGGGGGAGAACAGGGGGACGAGGTGAGGTGGGGTGTGGTGAGGCCAGAGTTCCGCAGAGCCCATGGATGCAGAGGCTTGAGGCCTTGCTCTGGCTCTCCCCTTACCAGCAACCCATGCGAGTGGGCAAGGAGAGAAAGGGGGACCCCGTGCCAAGTACATGAGCTTGGAGCCACGTGCTGCCACCATGCACCATGGATCCCTGGGCAAGGACACTGAAGCTGCAGCTTCCCCATCTGTAAAATGGGCCTCCTCAGAGTCCACAGCTCCTGGGGCAGCCGAGAGGACGCTGCCCACAGAGAGCCTGCCCCAGCCTGCCCACTGTAAAAGCTCAGCACCTGTGGGCGGTTCTGTTGCTTATGATACATTTGGAAGGGCTGGGGAGAGTTTCCAGGGACTTGGGGCAGGAAGACAAGACCAAGAGTATGAGATCTGTGATGCAAGCCCTGCTGGGTGTCACTGGCTGTCTAGAAAGCTCTGGCTGACCCCTCTGGCTGAGTCCAGTCCCTCAGGGAGACCTGTGGCTGCCAGCATTCCCACCATCACAGCCTCAATCCCTCTGCCTGGGCCTCCCCCCCCACACCGTCACAGCTCTGGCCACTCTGGGCTGCCTCCTCTTGACCTTGGTCTTGGGCTTCTGGAGTGTGGGGCCTGGAGCTTCGGCTGTGTCCTCAGCATGGCCCCGCACAAGTCCAGGTATGTAGCTCAGCCTTCATGGCGAGTCAGCAGTCCTTGTTCTATGCGTGCTATGTAAAGCCCACCCACTTACGTCCCTCCCATCCCACACAGATGGACCATGAGGCTCCCAAGCTGGAAAGGAGCCTGGACTGGGACCAGGGGCAGGGATGCTGCTGGGTTCTGTCACCTGTAGATGGATCCTCCAGGGCAGGTGAGCCACATAAATTCTTCATTGAGCTCGAAGCTCTCAAAGAGGATGTAATTGAACTGCCTGTCCTTTTTGCAGGGCACCTGACAGGCTTCCACCTGCAGCTCGGGCCGCATGCGGCTGGTCCGCATCCTCACCTCTCTCAGGTAGAGCCAGCAGGGCCTGGGTTTCTCCAGGGGCTCCTCGATGTAGCAGTAGCCCAGGCGTTTGCGCTCCCCCCACTTCTCACAGCGGTTACAGTCCTGCCAGGGCTCCCAGCGGGTGAAAACGAGCTGCCCACTGCCCAGGTTCAGGGTCTCATTCTCCAGGGGCTCCTGGCCCAGGCCTCTGTGCGTAATGTGCAGGGTGGAGACATCCTGGAAGTCAATCTCGAACTGTAACAAGAAGGAGTCATTCCTGTCGTGGCAGCGGTAGAGGCCCGTCTGGGAGGGATATGGGTTTTTAATGAGAATGCTGCCGTCGGGCCTCGTTTCTATGTTGGGAATCCTGGAGACAATGGTAAAGGAGGTGGTCAGGATGGGCTCCTGTGGAAAGAGGTAGTACCAGTGTGCCCCGGAGGAGTTGCATTTCAGGAGAATATCATTGCCTGAGAGCAGAGCCCGTTGACACTGCTGGCCATTAGGGCAGCTGATGGACACGAACCCCAGCACGGGGAGAGCAAGGCTCAGCAGCAGCCCCAGGGTGGTCAACATGGTGGACTGAGGCTGCAGATGGGGGCAGGGCGTCAGCCAGGACATTGTGAGGTCACCCATGGAATTCAGACCTCAGCCCTGGGCCCGGGTGGAGGAGCACACGATCCTCTTTTCTTCTGAGATAAGTTGATTTCTACTGCAGACCCTCCATTCTGCTAGGGTAGAGGAAACTTAAATTGTCTATTTGGGGTTTTCTTTGCCAACCCTCCGGTTTCCCAAAGGGTGAGTACACATTCTCAGGGATGCTCCTAGAGCAGTAAGGCATCAGTTGTGACTATCTCACACATTTCTTCTGAACCCTTGTTCTGTTCTGGACACACTACTTGGCACTGAGGATAAAGCTGTCAACAAACTCTGCCTCTCTGGCTACTGTTCTGACTTCCTACACCTCTTCCACTCAATCCTCCAGCTACAATGGCCTTCTTGCTCTTCTCTGAACTGGTCAGGCAAGCTGGCAGGCTCCTGCCTCAGGACCTTTGCACATGCTGATCCCTGGCTCTCCCTCCAAATAACTGCATGACTCAATTCATTTTAAACAAATGATTATTTTTCTCAGTTGCATCCTTTTCAACCCCTTCCCAAAACTCCTTCTCAGCCCTAAAATTAAAGATAATTATTATACAGGCTTGAACATCTGTCCTTCACTTATTCCACAGATTTTACTAAATATTTCCTATGCACAAGCCATTCTGATCATAGCAGAGAAGAGGTTAGACAAAGCTCCTGTTTTCCTTGAGCTTACCTTCTAGTGCAGAGGTTCTTAACAAGGGGCCCATGAGCTTGAATTGAAATTCAAAAAAGGATTCTTGTGGGGATGTGTTGGTGCGGGTGTGATATGTTTATTACATAACAAACAGTATAGTGTGGACTTAGTAAGGAGTCCATGGTTTTCACCTGACTGGCAAAGTGTCCATGGAACAAAAAAAGGTTAAGAACCCCTGTTCTAGTGGGAGAGGTAATAAACAGATACATAATATATGTCAAATTGTGGTAATTACTACAGAGAAAAACAAGGCAGAAAACGACAGTGTGATGTGTGGGTGTGAACCGTTTGAGGGAGGGGGGTCAGGCCTCTCTGGGTCTCTCTGAGAAGACGAGGTTTCAATAAACATCTAATGGAGTGAGAGAAGAAGGTATGCAGATATTGGAGGGAAGAATTTTCCCAGGAGGGGGCCAGACTCTGACTTAGCTGCCTGATTAGTGTATTTAAAGGGCATGGAGACCAGTGTGGATGAGAAGGAATGGGCAACAGAGAGAATGGGGGCCAGGGGAGGTCAGAGGCTCACCTAGGTTTCTGCCAAGACATCCTGCCTTCATCTCTACCTTGGTCTTTATGACCCAGCATTCCCTAGGTCATGCCCCTGCCCCATGGCTCTCTATAGCAGAAGCTTAGACTCTCTCTGGAGCTGTTGATTCTGTGGTGTTTTGCTGCCACCCCCACCCTGGGAGTGGGGAGTGGGCCACACATTCCCTTCTGTTCTCGGATCTACAAAACCATCTAGGGTGTTCATCTGCTTCCCAGGACCCTGTGAAGTCCCCCTATCTGAGGCACACTAACATCCATCCCTCTATTGCTTCCCCTCCATCTCCCTCCCTGTCTCTTTCCCCAGCCCAGGAAATCTTTCCTAGACAGGTAAAGAGCTGTGGGGAGACTATGAGAAAGCCCATTTTCTACTTTCACAAACTGGCTGGATCCAGCCTGGAGAAATGTTTGCTTTTTAGCATATTTTAGATATTTAAATTAAAATAGTAAATATTTTTAGAATAGTCAGTGGCCAACATGTAAAATCTAAGAGCTCACCTGTGAGAATACAGACTCCTCACTAGTCTTTAACCAATTCGAGTGAGACTCCTGCTTACTGCTACAATTGAGTAGCAGTAAGCAACCCTCTTGGGGATAACAACTGTTATGGCCAGATACAACAACAAACCACCACAACAAAACAGCCACCTGGAGGCTGCATAGTACAATCAAGGCAGCTAGGATCTGAGGGGCCAGATATAGGAGAGAATGGAAACTCATTAAACTGAGCCAGATTCTCACTTTTACTTTTTTCCCTTGAAGCATTTGCTGATTCTAGTCCCAGGACAAAAAGATCAATTACAAAGTGGCTGCCTAGAGTTTCTGGCAATATCATGGGGCAGGGGAGACAAAAAATGGAGTTCAGAACCTACTAAGAATGTAGAATCTTGAGGAATCAAGATTCCAGAGAAAAGAGAATCACAGAGAGGTGGCTAAACCCCAACAGACTGAGAAGCCTTTTACTTTTCCCTCAAGACATTTCCAGAATCCTAGGCTGCATGGGGCAAAAGGCCAAGAAACCTACAGAACTAGGGAATAATCTAAAAGACCACCCTCACTTCTGACACCAACTCAGAGTTTGGGAGTCCCCCAAACCACCCCCACTCCTCATACCAATTGCATGTTCGAGGATCCCCAAGACTAACCTCAGGTTCAAAAATTGGCTAGAAGAATTCACCAAAAGCTGTTACACTCACAGTTATGGTCTATTATAGCAAAAGAATACATATTAAAATCATCCAAGGGAAAAGACTCATGGGGCAGAGTCCAGGAAAGTTCCAAGCATGAAGCTTCCAGTTGTCCTTTCTCAGCTGAGTTATGGACAGCATTAACTTTTCTGGCAGTGACATAAGTCAATATACACGAGGTATTGCCAGTGAGGGAAGCTCACCCAAGCCTTGGTGTCCAGAGTTTTTCCTGGGGCTTGATTATGAGGACATGGTTGACTGCCTCCATGGCTGAACTTTGTCTCCAGCCCTTCCAGAGGTTGGGCTGATACCATGTGGCCCAAAACTAAATCACATTACTAAACTATCCAGTGGGCCCCAAAGCTTCAGATAAACAAGCACACTCTTATCAGGCAAGACATTCCAAAAGCTTAGAGAACACCTCCTAAGAGTCAAAGGCAAAGGCCAGATCTTCCTTTGGGTAAGGCTCATTCTTTACTATACAAAACTAAATGGAAAGTACCTACCAAAGAGCTAAATGGAGCTCACAGAAGTGTCACAAAGCCAGGGAGACAAAATCCAATGTTTATGGCCTACCAAGCAAGAGCCTTTCCAAACTGATGAAGGACATCAAGCCACAAATTCAAAAACAGATCTTTGAACTTCAAAGAAAACCACACAGGCAATTTATAGGAAAACTGTTGAAAATGAAATAGGAAATCTTAAAAATGGCTGGAGGAGAAAAAAGACACATTACTTTCAAAGCAACAACCCTAAGACCTTAACTAGGAATAATGGAAGCTAGAGGATGATGGAACGTTATTGTCAAAGTGCGCACGCACACACACACACAAAGGCCAGTCTCTATACAGAACAGAGACTTCACCACAGAAATGTACACTAAAAATAATACTAAAGCGAATTCTCCAGGAAGCAGGAAAATGCCAAAGTTGAAGTGAGGTAATGCATGAAAGAAAAGCATCATAAGTGTAAATATGAGGGTAAAACCAAATTAATACTGCTTTAGAAATAATGTTTTCTGGACTTTAAAATATATGTAAAATGAAAGCACATGACAATAGCACAACAGAGGGAAAGGAAATAAATTGAGTGAAAGGGTGGTAAGTTCTCTGCACTATCTGGGAAGTGGTAAAAGTATAATTTTACATTATATTATGATGAGTTGAGAATTAATGTTTTAATCTCTAGAGTAAATATTGAAAGAATAATAAAAGAATGCTATACCTAATAAGCTAATAGAGGGGATAATTAACTAATAATTTAAAATACACTTTTTTTTTTTTTTACTTTTTTTTTTT
>JAKSZT010054566.1:18735-127704 GCA_026826555.1 Tolypeutes matacus | reverse complement strand
ATCACACTTGTTTCTTTTTCCTAGTAAGTGTATTTGATTATTTTATGGACTAAATGTTCATGGAGGATTTGGATCACAGAAGGGTTACAATGGGTACTGCGGGGGATTATTGGGGGGGGTTTCGTGGGGATTGGTTCATCCAAATATACATGAAAGATATACAAAATCATTCAAATGATTGGGGGATGGGGCATGGTCACGATGGGTGGATAATCACACAATAAATGAGGGAATCTGAATTAAAATACACTTGATTAATCCAAAAGCAAGAAAAGAGAAAAAAAGGACCAAAGAAAAGATTGAACAAATTTAAAGCAAATAGATGTCGATTTTAATCCAAATATATCAGTAATTGGTCATATTCTGGGCCCTAAAACAAGTCTTAATAAATGTTAAAGGAATGAAAGCATACTTTTTTGTCAGTGTAATTAAGCTAGAAATTAATAACAATAAGTTATCAAGAAAATTCCCAGATACTTGAAAATTATTCCATGAAACATCTAAATAATCAGTGTGTCGAAAGAGACATCACAATTGAAAGTAGAAGATATTTTAACTGATTAAAGATGAAAATATAACTTATCAAAACTTGTGGAAACCCAGTAAGTTGAACCTTGGGGGTAATTTATACCCTAAATATATATTTTGGAAAAGAAAAAGAAAGACAAAAATGAGAGATTTAAGTAAGCATCTCAAGAAGTTAGGAAAAGAACAGTAAATTAGCTTCAAAGAGCATAGAGAAAGGATATAATAAAGACCAGAAATCAATGAAATAGAAAACAAAATGAAGAAAATCAGCAATTCAAATGTGGTTCTTTGAAAAGATGAGTGAGATTGATAAAGCCTTAGCAAGACGATTGAGAAAAAAAGAAAAGGCACAAATAACTAATACCAGAAATGAAAAAGAGACATAGCTACAGATTCTACAGGAATAAAAAGATAATGAGAGGATATTGCAAACAACTTTTAGCCAAAACTTCTGAAAATTTAGATAGAGAAATTCATTGAAAAACTCAACGGCACTGGCACAAGGAAAAAAAATCTGAATAGTTCCCCAGAAGCTTTTACCAATGAATTCTTCTAAACATTTAAGTAAGAAATAACATCAAACTTACTAAACTTTTACAAAAACAGGGGAAAAAAAGGAAAACACTTCCAAACTTCTTCTATAAGGAAGGCCTGCATCATCTTCATACCAAAATGTATAACAAAGAAAACCCGAGGCCAATCTCTTTCTTGAACATAGACACAAAGTCCTAATCAAAATATTAGCAAATTGACTCCAATTATAAATAAAAAGAATAAACATCATGACCAGGAAGGCAAGGTTGGGTTTACATTTGTATATTAATGTAATTCACCACATTAACTAAAGAAGAAAAACCATATTATCATCTCAGTAGACACAAAGAAAGCACTTGATAAAATTCAACACTCATGCCTGCATCAAAACTCTTGGCAAGAGGGCTCCCGTTTACCATATGGGAGGCCCCGGGTTCGGTTCCTGGGGCCTCCTGGTGAAGGCAAGCCCGCCCGCACGGCGTGGTTAGCTGACCCAGCGAGCACAAGCAGCAAGGGGGGGATAAATGAATAAATTAAAAAAAATAAAATAAAACTCTTGGCAAACTAGGAATAAAAAGGAATTTTCTTAATTTGATAAAGTATTTCTATAAAAATAAAAACCTAGGGCAAAATTACACTCAGTTGTGAAATATGGAGAACAAGACAGGCACATCTGCCATCAACTTTTCCATTCAGTATTTTACTGGAGGAAAGTGAATTTAGCAAAATAATTGTATAAAAGATCATATATAAATATCAAATGTATTTCTATATATCAGCAACAAAAATTAGAAAATGAAATTTAAAAGCTAATTTCTGGGGAGCAGATGTAGCTCAGTGGTTGTACCTGCTTCCCATGTACAAGGTTCTGGGTCCAATCGCTAGTACTTCCTTAAAAAAAAAAAATGGCGTTTTTCCTTTCATCGCCACAATATCTGGTGTTCTGTCTGTACTGTGATGAAAGGAAAAATGACAAAAAAAAAAATTTTTTTTTTAAGATTTTCTTTTTTTTAATATCCCAATCTTTTAATTTAATTTAATTTTTAGTTTTTTTAGTATTTTATTTCTTATATTTAAACTTATCTTCATTGTTTCATTTTCCTATTAATTGTATTTGGCTATTGTAATGGCTTCATTTTTGAAGAAGTTTTGGATCACAGAAGGGTTACAACTGGGGTGGGGGAAGATCATTGGTATGGGGTGTCAGTGATGAGGGATGCATGGGAGGAAGTTCACCAGAGCATACATATAAGGTATGTAAAAATGTTCAAATGTTCACAGGACATTGTCACAGTGGGTGGAGACTCACTCAATAACCGAGAGAATACTGAATTCCCATCCTGGAGTGCTCTACCACATTCTCTAAGGGAGCAGCAACACTCCCCCAAGTGCAGGCACAGTGACTGGCGAAGGAGGATGATCCACTGATGAACCCTTGATATTGACGACTAGGCTTATGAGTCTTTGCTCTTGAAATTGAAACTTAGCATATTGTTATGGGGTACCTAAGGGTTGCCTCCTGAGAGCCTCCTTGTTGCTCAAATGTGGCCTCTCTCTAAGCCAAACTCAGCATATGAATGCATTACCTTTCCCCCAGCGTGGGACATGACTCCCGGGGTTGAGCCTCCCTGGCACCGAGGGATTGCTACCAAGAACCAACTAGCAATGCAACTGGATAAAGACCTCGAATAAAAGGGGGGAAAGGTAAAGACAAATGAGTTTATATGGCTAAGAGACTTCAAAGTGAGTCGGGAGGTCATCCCAGAGGTAACACTTACACATATTTCAATAGGAGCTCATAGACTTCCAAAGTAGATACTACCCCAAATAGTGGGGCTCCTGAGGGCTCTGGAAACACCCAGGTCCTATGGTCAGGGCAGATAGCCCCAGAGTTTGGTGCCTTGCCAGTGGGCCCTACTTTGGAGTTTGTGCTCCTGAGTGTGACAGACTCAGACTCAATTATGTCTTCCCTGCACATGGCTTATCTGTACCTTCTATTTAAACCTATACTTGGTGCTGGAGTTTGTAGATGTACATCCAGAAACTTGAGTCTTTGGGCTGTCCAGGTGCCAGCTGGGACCGGAACCTCAGCAGAGTTGCAACACCTACTCTACAGCTCATTGGACTCACCCAGGACAACTGGCGGGGAGATGATGATGGACAACAGCAATCCCAGGGAATGGAGAGAGTCTGCAGCTGCAGGCAGGATAGTCCCATCCATTTTCCCCTGGGATATAAGCCCCCTCTCATTTGGAGGTGGAGTGAACATCACCATCCCAGAATCCTCGGGATTGGGGGAAGAGCTATGAACTAGAGTGGACTTACTGGTATTCTACTATAGACATATTGTGATTCTAGCAATGGAAGAAATTACAACATTGATGTGGAGCCAGTGGCCACGGAGCCTCTGGGGGCAGGGAGAGGGAAAAACAGTTGTAATATAGAGGCTTTTTCGGGACTTGGGAATCGTCCTGAGTGACATTGCAATGACAGGTATAGGCCATTTTATATCATCATATAACATGCAGAATTGTGTGGGAGAGAGTGTAGACTAAAATGTAAAGTATGGTCCATGCTTAATGGCAAAGCCCCAGGATGCGTTTATTAATTGCAATGAATGTGCCACACTAATGGAGGATGCTCATATGGGAGGGTGTGGGAGGTGTGGGGAGTGGGGCATATCTTTTGTGTAAGATTTATGTAATCTAAGTATCTTTTAAAAAATAAAAAAAGACAATTTATGATAGCATGAAAAACATCAAATACCTGGGAATAAATATAATGAAAAATATGCAACATATAGACTAATGGAATAGAATTGAGAGTTCAGAATAAACCTACACACTCATGGCCAATTGATTTTTGACAAGGGTACCAAGTCCCTTTAAGGGGGATAGAATAGTTTCATCAACAAATTGGTGCTGGGACAACAGGAAATCCAAATGCCAAATGCAAAACAATGAATTTAAGCCCCCTACCTCTCACCATACACAAAAAAATTAATTCAAAATGGATGAACAACCTAAATATAAAACTCTTACCAAAACAAAAACAAACAAAAAAACACATAAGGAAATATCTTCAGGACTGTAGCCGTTTGGCAATTTGATGTAATTATGAATTCCAAAAATCTATATTAGATTATGCTTGTAAACTGGTATGCTAATCTGGGCATGATTAAGTTATGATTAGGGCATTGACTGGGCCACGTCAGTAGGGCATTGAGCCCCACCCCTTGGTGGGTGGGTGAATCGAATATAAAAGGCAAGGCAAAGAACAGAGGGAGCAGTTTTGAGTAGCAGTTTTGATGTTGGAGTTTTGATGTTGGAGAGAAGGCTCCAGGAGAAGAGAAGCGAGCCGTTTGCCTGATCGTCTACAGCTAACCTTGTGGAGGAAACAGAGGAGCTAAGCCCGGAGAGAAATGCAGCCCTGGGAAGAGAGGGAACCCAAGAAACCTGAACCCTGGCAAACGTTGGCAGCTGTCTTGCTCCAACACGTGGCAATGGACTTTGGTGAGAGAAGAAACTTCCGCTTTATGGCCTGGTAACTGTGGACTTCTACTCCAAATAAATACCCTTTATAAAGACCAACCCATTTCTGGTATTTCGCACTGGCACGCCTTTGGCTGACTATTACAAGGACCTTGTGTTAGGCAATGAATTCTTAGATTTTTATACCAAAAGTATGGGCAACAAAAGAAAAACTAGATAAATTGGATTTCATCAAAATACAAAACTTTTGTGCATCAAAGAACATTTTCAAGATAGTGAAACAACAACCTACAGAATGGGTGGAAATATTTGGAAACCATAGATCTGCTAAGGGTTTAATATCCAGAATATATAAAGAACTCCTACAACTCAACAGCAAAAAGACTAACAACCCAATTGAAAAATAGCCAAAGGACTTATATAGATATTTCTCCAAAGGAGATATATAAATGGCCAAAAAGCACATGAAAAGGTGCTCAAAATCATTACCCATCAGGGAAATGCAAATCAAAACTATAATGAGATATCATTTTACACCCATTATAATGGCTACTGTTTAAAAAAAAAATGGAGAATTACAAGTGTTGGAGAAATGGGAACCCTCATTCATTGCTGGTGGAAATGTAAAATGGTGTAGCCACTGTGGAAGGCAGTTTGGCAGTTCCTCAGAAAGCTAAGTATAGAACTACCATATGACCTGGCAATCCCACTTCTAGGTATATACTCCAAAGAATTGAAAGCAGGCACTCAAATAGATATTTGCACACCAATGTTAATAGCAGCATTATCCACAAATGCCAAAAGATTGAAGCAACCCAAGTGTCCATTAACCAATGAATGGATTTTTTAAAAGTGGCATATACATACAATGGAATATTATTCAGCTATAAAAAGGAATGAACTCCTGTTACATATGACAACGTGATGAACCTGAAGACATCATGTTGAGTGAAATAAGCCAGACACACTGATATGAAATAATTATTATAAGCAAACTCATAGAGTCGGAAATCCAGAATGTAGGTTACTGAAAAGTTAATGCTTAAAACGTATAGGTTCCTATTTGGAATGAAGGAAATGGTTTGGTAATGGATGGTGGTGATGGTAGCACAACACTGTGAATGTAATCAACAGCACTGAAATATATATCTGAATGTGGTTAAAAGAGGAAACGTTAGGTTGTATATATGATGATAGAATAAAAATTTACAAAACAAATCCATGGAACTGCACTTCACAAATAGTGAACCCTCAGTAAAGCTATGAACTATAGTTAATAGTACAATGATAAAAATTTGCTTTCATCAATTGTAACAAATGTACCACACCAATGCAAGGTGTTAATAATAGGGTGGTATATGGGAATCCTGTATTTTATACATGATTGTTTCGTAAACCCACAACTTCTCTAATTTAAAAAATAGAAGATATACAAATGGCCAATAAGCACATGAAAAAATACTCAATATCATTAGTCATTGGGAAAATGCAAATCAAAATGACAAGGTACCACTCATTAGGATGGCTATTATTTTAAAATTTTGAAAATAACAAGCTTAGCAAGGATACAGAGAAATTGGAATCCTCATGTGTTGTTGGTGGGAATGGAAAATGGTGCAGATGCTGTGAAAAAGTTTGGCGGTTCCTCCGAAAGTTAGGCATAGAATTATTATGTGATACAGTAATTCCACTTTTTGGTATCTATCCAAAAGAGTTGAAAGCAAGGAATTGAAGAGATGTTTGTACACCAATGTTCATTACAGCATTATTCATGACACCTAAAAAGTGGAAGCAACCCCAAGTGTCCATCAATAGAGGAATGGATAAAAAAAATGTGGTCTATACATACAAGGGAATATAATTCAGCTATAGAAAGAAACGGAGTTCTGGTACATGCTATAACATGGATGAACCTTGATAACAGCATGTTGAATGAAATAAATCAGACACAAAATGACAAATATTGTATGATTTCTCTTATATGAAATAGAATAGAATAGAAATAGAATAAGTAAACTCATAAAGACAGTAAGCAGAATAGTTGATATCAGGAGTGGGAGTGGGATTATTACTTAAAGGGTATGACTTTCCATTTGGGATGATTAAAATATTCTGGAAATAGTGGTGAAAGCTACATAATATTGTCAATGTACTTAATGTGACAGAATTGTTCACTTGAAAGTGTTTAAATGATTTTTTTCATGTATATTTTACCAAAAGTTTTTTAAAAGTTTAAAAATCTCAAAAGAAAGATATGCTAGACATCTACATTAGTAACTGAACATGGCTGAGAGGAATTAAAGAATGCCTAAATAATGGAAGTGTTTCACATGTGCATGGATTGGAAGACGAAATATTGTGATATACTGAATCTCTTCAAATTTACCTTTAGATTCAGTGAGGTCCCAATTTGTTTTTTTTTAAAAAGGATTTTGGGAGGTGAAAATTACAAGCTGATTCCAAAATTTTTGTGGAAATGCAAAGGACCAAGAATAGACAATCCTGTAGGATGGTTTGTGGGAAAAACACACCAAATATAAGCTATGGACTACAGATAGTGGTAATACTACGATGATGTTCTTTCATCATTTGTAACAAATGTGTCATAACAATGTCAGGTGTTGGTGATGGGGAGATGTATGGGAATCATGTATGGTATGCATGATTATTTGTTAACTCACAACTTCTCAAGTAAAACAAATAAATTAAAAGAATAGACAATCTTGAAAAACAAATTTGGAAGACTGATGCTATCAGATATCGTGACATTATAAAAAATATAATAACTTAGACTGTGGCATTGGTGCAAGGAAGGATAGACCAGCCATATTAGAGTCCAGTCAGGATGCAGATACCACCTGGAGTCTATGGTGGCATGAGCACGAGCCAGGGT
Source organism: Tolypeutes matacus (assembly GCA_026826555.1). Taxonomy (NCBI): domain Eukaryota; kingdom Metazoa; phylum Chordata; class Mammalia; order Cingulata; family Chlamyphoridae; genus Tolypeutes; species Tolypeutes matacus. The sequence goes on along the minus strand of JAKSZT010054566.1, from coordinate 120,258 downwards.
GGCATGGTCCCTACGTTTTACGTTGGGTTTCCCCATGAATATCAAAAGCCTGTGAGGGCAGAGACTGGGTCTCTGATGGCCACCACCATGTCCCCAACATCCCCTGCCCAGGGCGAGAATTCTTGCTGAATGAACATCTGGATAAGCCAGAGAAGGGATTGTTTTCTGCCCAGGTTGACCATGATGTCTCATGGGCTGGAGACAGAGCCTGCTGGTGGTGGTGGGGGGAATCAACCCCCAACTCACATGGGCACAGGACATAAAGCCTGGGGGAGGGCCAAAGGCAGGGCTGGTGGCCTGGTCCTGTCACCTGTAGATGGAGGCCAAGGGGCAGGTGAGCCACATGTTGTTGGTCGTTTGGCCCAGCTGGTGAAGGTCAAAGATGAAGAACGGCTGGTTGGTTTCCCTGACGTGGTCACAGGGCACGAAGCAGGCTTCCACCTGCAGCTCAGGCCGCATGCGACTGGACCGTGCCTCCACCTCTCTCAGGTGGAGCCAGCAGGGCCTGGGTTCCTCCAGGGGCTCCTCGACATAGCAGTAGCCCAGGCGTTTGCGCTCACCTGGTTCCCCGCAGCGGTTACAGTCCTGCCAGGGCTCCCAGCGGGTGAAGACGAGCTGCCCTCTGCCCAGGTTCAGGGTCTCATTCTCCAGGGGCACCTGGCCCAGGCCTTTGTGCGTAATGTGCAGGGTGGTGGCATCCTGGAAGTCAATCTCGAACTGCACCAGGAGGGCACCGCTCCTGTCCTGGCAGTGGTAGAGGCCCGTCTGCGAGGGCTGGGGGTTGGTCAACTGGAGGCTGCCCCCAGGCAGTTCCTTTACATTAGACATTGAAGAGAGGGGGAAGGCGCCCTTCCCCAGGATGGAAGAGAAGTACCAGAGGGCCCTGGGATGGTCACAATGCAGAACAATATCATTCCCCGAGAGTAGGGCCCGCTGGCAGAGACTCTTATGGGTACAGTTGATTAACATCTGCGCCCCCAGAATGGGGAAAGAAATGCTAAGCAGCAGCAGGGTAAACAGCATAGCAGACTGGAGCCGCAATGGGAGGCTAGGAACCATCACGGGTATTGTGAAGTCACTCATGGAACCCAGGTCTTGGTCCTGGCAGTGGAATGAACCTTGGTCCACTGAGTTTCCAGGAGCACAGTTCAGTCCATGCCGTCAGATAGCTTGGTGTAAAGTGTCACAGACTCAAATGTCCACAGGAGCTGGGCAGGAAGTAAACTGAGTAGAACCTAAGTCAGAACAAGTGAATTAAATGACTTGCCCTTTACATATCCAATACACAATGGTAGAAGGGGAAAAATGGCTTCATGCCCTTAGGAAAGGGGAGGAAGGGGAGACACACAGTAACCACTGGTCTATACCATTTCTAAAATCCAGGGGGCAGACATGGCGCTCTTCTTTCATTTTTATAAGCCTCCAGTCAACAACATGTTCCAAAAATCACACCCACAATTCTGTTCAAGATCTCTCTGTGTCCAATTTCAGGTAACTTAAAGTTTATCAGGGATCCTTGGAAAGCCATATCCTTCATCTCTCTTTCACAGCACCATTTAGTCCACTTGGAAGAGGTTCTTAATCCACTCAGAGCTTTTAACAGTAGTTAATAATGATTTAACCAGTGCTATATCCTTGATTGTATCCTTACCAAAAGCTGAGTTGTAATTAGCCTCTGTCTCTCAAAGGCCTTCTCAATTTTCAGCCAACTTGGGCTACTCCTAATGTTCTGGATTCACATTCTTCCCCTAAAGCTCTAAATTCAAGTTTATTATCTGGCTTCCAAAGCATCTCAGTCTCCATCTTTCTGGCTTCGGATAAGTTTCCTTGTTCCCATTGCCCTATGTCTAAGCAAATGCCATGTGTTTTTGTTTTTTATTACAGCACCACCTCACTCCTGATGCTAATTTACATATCTATCAAGATAGACTAGGCTGTGTACTATAATAAACTTGCCCCCACATCTCAATGACTTAAGACAACAAAGGTTTACTTCTCACTCATGCTCCATGTCCACTGAGGGTTGGCATTGGAATCACTCAGAGACCCAGGCTGATGGAGCACCTGTCATCTGAAACATTTCAAGTCTCATGCCAGGGTAAGAAGAGGGAGAACTCTGTAGTGTTTCCTGTCTACAATTAAATGTTCTAGCCTTAAGTGACGCATGTCACTTGCTCATAAACCATTGGCCAGAATCAGTTACATGGCACCACCAATCCAACAAAGAAAATTTCATTTTACTATGTCCAGGAAACATTTGGCAAATGGCAGTAGTTACTACCTCACCTAATATTTATTATAAGGAGTATTTCCTCTGGTATATTACTATATATTATAAAGGTAAAACAATTTCCAAAATCCTCCCACCAGATTTACCCTAAAGTCCCATTGGCCAAGATTGGGTTCCATGCCCAGATCCAAATCAATCCCTGAAAGTGAATGAAATTTCCATGAGTGGCTTAAACCAATTAGAATTTGTTCACTTCCGGGAAGATAGCAGACTAGAAAGACACAAGACTCTCTTCTCTCCCAGAAAAATAGCTAGAGAACAGGGAGAAATGGCCTGGAAAAAAAACGTTCCAGGGTTTAGGGCACCAGGGGAAGGCTGGACACCACCAAAAGAGAGAGAGACAAAGGAAAAGAATCTCGATGGCAAAACTGTAAGTTAAAGCTTCAGCTGCCAGCATTTCCCCCCACCCTATAGACTATTTTGAATTCTCAGGCCTCAAGCTGTGGCTACAGACAAAGGGGACCACAGGGATCCACTTCCCCAGGAACCAGGAGAGAGAGGGACACAGCCTAAGGCTGACTCAGCTTTTGCTCCACAAATGTGGTCTGCTGTGTCCCACAAGCCCTTCCTGGCTGGAAAGGGATGCACCATTGTTTGACTTGGGAGCCAGCCTAGGACTAAAGAGATCCAACGCTCCCTCCCTACTGACTGGGCCTGGTTGTTGGAGATGCAGAGGGGATTGGAATTATTTCCTGCCCAGGAAAAGAAAGCAGGCTGCCAGCAAAGGAGAACAGCCATGAGAAAGTTTGAATTCTGAGGCTCTTCGCCTCCAGGCAGGATCCTCTGTCATACTGATCCAGTCTGTGTTGCAGCAAACACATTCCAACCAGGCTTTGAACTGAGAGGCCTTGCAAAGGGCACCATCTGCTAGTAGACCAAGGACGTGCACGTGATGAAAGTAAAAGGAAATAAGTAAGAGAGGCTTTTTTCTGGCCTTTACAGCCTCCCTCCCCAAAGACCCCAGAAGCTGGTCTATAACCAATTACTGGGTCCAGGGTCCAGATTTGAGCAACAAATAGGGACAATCCTAAAGACCCAGAACAGGTTGAACCAAGAATCAAAGAACGGCAGTAACACTCAGCTTCCACTAAATCTCTACAAAAGAGAGAAATTGAGCATCAGAGTAAACTCAGCATCATAAGCATATGCCTAGATATCAGCAAAAAATTACAAGACATATTAAGAAATTGGAAGACATAGCTTAAGCAAAGGAATATATCAAAGCCCCAGATAAGACACAGAATTTGAAACAACTAATCAACGAGATTTGTAAAAATTTCCAAAATCAAATTAATGAGTTGAAGGACAATACAGCTAAAGAGAGGGGGTCGGATGTGGCTCAACTGGTTGGGCGTCCGTCTCCCATATGGAGGGACCCGGGTTCGATCCCCGGGACCTCCCGGTAAAAAAAAAAAAAAAACTGAAGAGAAAAATAATAGAGCTCATGGGAAGGAAAGACATGATATTTGAGATAAAAAACACATTAGAAGCATACAACAGCAGACTCAAAATGATAGAAAAAAAGAATAAGCAATATAGAAGACAGAACAGCTGAAATTGAAGAAAGAGAACAGGGAGAAAAAGGAATGGAAAAAACTGAGCAGGAGCTCAGGGAGTCTGTGGAAAAGTGGGGTGTACTGACTTGGATTTCACAGGCTAGTAAAAACAGCCAAGAACCAATGTAAGGCCTAGGGTTGCCTGTTTAGTGCCACCAGGCTCTATCCCATAATTCAACAAGACAATTTAACAATAAACATAGCTTCATGAAAAAGTAAATATATATATGAAGATGAGTTTAAAATATTCACAAATAAACAGAAACTAAGAGAGTTTCTCTTATAAGCCCCCCTTTGTAGGAGATATTAAAAGGAGCTTTATAGCCCAAAAGAAAAAACAGGAGAAAGAGCCTTGGAGGGGATTGTAGAAGGCAAGAATAGCAGAAAAGGTAAACAAAAGAGTAAAAGGACAGACAAAAATAAGATATGACACATGAAAACTAAAGAAAAAATGGTGGAAGCAAATAATGCATTTAAAGTAATATCATGAAATGTGAATGGATTAAACTCCCCAATCAAAAGATATAGGGACAACCAGCAAGATGGTAGCAGAGTAAGGAGCTCCTAGAGTCAGGTCCTACTACAGAGCAGTTAGTAACCACCTAGAACTCTCTAAAGCACTTGTTTGGGGACTCCTGGAGACCAGAAGAGCATCCTGCAACATCCTTGAAAGAATGGAAGGAGGAGACTGCCCCTCTGCAGGGAAGATTTGTAAGTAGAGCCCTCCACACCACAGAGGCTGGTGCCCATCCTCCACTGGTGGCACAAGCTGCCTCAGGAGCTATTCCGTGGCTGGAATTGGAAGCTCCACTTGCCAAAAACAGGGGAGGAAGAGACAGTTGGGCACCAACTTCAGCTACTGATTAGTCAGTTTGGCTGGCTAAAGTATAACCTAAGAACAGCTAAAGTTTGAACCTGTCCAAGTTGGAAAGAGGCCAGTAATGACTCCACCACCAGCATGAGGGGAAGCCGGGCTGACAGAAAATCACAGTGATGGCAGGAACCTGCTTCTTTCACCCAGATTGGACAGCAGCCCTAGCCTAGACTTCAGTCCCACCTCTAGCAAGGAAGAAGCTGGTGAACCCTGTATCAGCCTCTCCAGGTAACTGCAGGTATATTTGGCTGGCACAGACTGAATATCGGAAGTCTACTGGGGCAACTGTGGTCATTTTGGACCTGCACGGCATGGATTGCTGCCCACACCTGCAGCTCCACCCCACCCCAAGCAGGGGAGAAAGGGACATGAAGCTTCATAAGTCTCTCTGGGCAACTACAGTCTAGGCCTGCACGACTTGGATTATTACACATGGCTGTGGCTCTTTCTCTACCCCTGGCAAAGGAGAAAGTTGGGAGAAGGTTCATTGGTCTCTGGGGCAATAAGGACAGCTTGAGGCTCCACAGCTTACAGCACCAGCTTCATCCTCTACTCCTATTACACAACTAGCAAGGGAGAAAGGGCAAGCCCTAAACTAAAGAGAGAAACTGCACCCAGAATAAATACATCTAGTAAACCAGATGCCAAGACACCAAACAAAAAATTATAATTTATACCAAGAAACAGGAAGATATGGCCCAGTTAAAGGAACAAGATAAGCCTCCAAATGACATAAAGGAGTTGAGACAACTAATCATAGATATTCAAATAAATCTCCTTAAAAATTCAATGAGATGGTGTATTAGTCAGCCAAAGGGGCACTAATGCAATATACCAGAGATTGGTTGATCTTTATAAAGGGTATTTATTTGGGGTAGAAGTCCACAGTTACCAGGCCATAAAGCATAAGTTTCTTCTCTCACCAAAGTCCATTGCCACGTGTTAGAGCAAGACAGCTGCCGATGTTTGCCAGCGTTCAGGCTTCTTGGGTTCCTCTCTTCCCAGGGCTGTGTTTCTCTCTGGGCTTAGCTCCTGGTTCCTCCACATGGTCAGCTGTAGACTATCAGGTGAATGGCTTGCTTCTCTTCTCTTCTCTTCTCTTGCCTTCTCTCCAACATCAAAACTGTGTCTCAAAAACTGCTTCCTCTGTCCTTTGCCATGCCTTTTATATTCAATTCCCCACCCACCAAAGGGGTGTGGCTCAACACCCTACTGACCCAGTCAACGCCCTAATCATAACTTAATCATGCCCAGATTAACAGATCAGTTTACAAGCATGATCCAATTATATTTTTGGAATTCATAATTACATCAAACTGCCCAACTGCAACAGATGGCTAAACAGATTAAGGATATTAAGAAGACATTGGATTAACACAAAGAAGAATTTGAAAGCATACATAGAAAAATAGCAGATCTTATGGGAATGAAAGGTGTAATAAGTGAAATTTAAAATACACTGGAATCATATAATAGCAGATTTGAGGAGGCAGAAGGAAGGATTGGTGAGCTTGAAGAAATAGCCTCTAAAAGTGAACATACAAAAGAACAGATGAAGAAAATAAGGGGGAAAAACTGAACAAGATCTCAGGGAACTAAACGACAGCAAGAGACTTGCAAACATATGTGTTATGGTATCCCAGAAGGAGAGGAGAAGGGTAAGGGGACAGAAGGAATATTTGAAGAATTAATGGTACAAAATTTCCCAGCCCTATTCAAGGACATAGATATCCATGTCCAAGAAGCACAATGTACTCCCATCTGAATAAATCCAAATAGACCAACTCTGAGACATATACTAATCAGAATGTCAAATGCCAAAGACAAAGAGAGAATTCTGAGAACATCAAGAGAAAAGCAATGCATAACAAATAAGGGATACCCAATAAGATTAAGTGCCAATTTCTCATCAGATACCATGGAGGCTAGAAGACAGTGGTATGGTATATTTAAGATACTGCAAGAGAAAAACTTCCAGCCAAGAATCTTATATCCAGCAAGATTGTCTTTCAAAAATGAGGTGTGAGTTTAGAATATTCACAGATACACAGAAACTGCGAGAGTTTGTAACCAAGAGACAAGCTTTGCAGGAAATACTTAAGGGTGTGCTACAGCCTGAAAAGAAAAGACGAGAGAGAGAGAGAGAGAGGCTTGAAAGAGAGTCTAGAAATGAAGATTATATCAGTAAAAGTAACTATAAAAGTCTCAAAAGTGTGGTGAAAATAAAATGACAGATAAAACCCAAAAGTCAAAATGGGTGAAATAAGAACTACCTTTACAGGAATAACATTTAATGTTAATGGATTAAACTCCCCAATCAAAAGACACAGACTGGCAGAATGGTTAAGAAAATATGAGCCACCTCTATGCTGTTGGCAAAAGACTCACCTTAGACTCAAGGAGACCAATAGATTGGTAGACACTATAGGCAGGAGTGATAGCTCAGGAGTTTGGCTCCCTGCCAGTGGGCCCTACATTGGAATTTATGCTCCCCAGTGTGACAGAGTTGGACTCAGTTGTGGTTTCCCTACACATGGCTCTTCTGCCCCTTCTATTTGAACCTATAGTTAGTACTAGAGTTGATAGGTGTATGTCCAAGAGACTTAAATCTCTGGGCTGTCCATGTGCCAGCTGGTCCCTGAATCTCAACAGAGTTGCAACACATACTCTCCAGTTCATTAAACTCACCTAGGACAAATAACAAGGACATGATGATGGACAATGACCATCCCAAGGAACAGAGAGAGTTTGCAACTGCAAGCAAGATTGTCCCATCCATCTGCCCCGTGGGATCTAAGCCCCCTCTCAATTAGAGGTGGAGTAGGCATCACCATCCCAGAATCCTCAGGATTGGGGAATGAACTATGGACTAAAGTAGACTTACTGGTATTCTACATAGACTTATTGTGATTCTTGTAATGGAAGAACTTTTATCATTGATGTGGAGGCAGTGGCCACTGGAGGTTCTGAGGGGAGGGAGAGGGAAAAGCAGGTGTAATATGTGGACATTTTTGGTACTTGGGAATTGTCCTGATTGACATTGGAATAACAGATACAGGCCATTTTATATCTTGCCATAACTTACAAAATTGTATGGGACAGAGTGCAAATTACAATACAAACTATAATCCATGCTTAGTGGCAATGATCCAAAATGTGTTCATCAATTGTAACAAATGTACCACACTAATGAAGGATGTTGTTAATGTGGGGAAATGTGGGAGGGGTAGGGAGCAGAGCATATGGGAATCCCCTATATTTTTTATGTTACATTTATATAATCTAAGTATCTTTAAAATATATATATATTTAAAAGTATATAAATAAATGAGTAAATAAATAAATAAATGCTAGAAAAGATTTTCCATGCATGCAGTAACAACAACAACAACAACAAAAAGCCGGAGTAGCTATATTATCAGATGAAATAGACTTTAAAAGACACTAGTAATGCGCAATCTGAGGAGGAAATCAGGGGAGGAAAATTCCATTTACAATAGCGACTAAAAGAATCAACTATTTAGGAATAAACTTAACCAACGAGGTAAAGCATTTGCATTCAAAAAACTACAACTCATTGTTAAAAGCAATAAGAAAAAAAGACCTAAATAATTGGAAGAATATTCCATGGCCATGGATTGGAAGACTAAATATCATTAAGATGTCAAGTCTACCCAAATTGATATACAGATTCAATGTAATCCTGATAAAAATTCCACCAGCATTTTTTAAATAAATGGAAAACACAATTATTAAATTTATTTGGAAGGATAAGGGACCCTGAATAGCCAGAAACATCTTAAAAAGGAAAAAGCAAAGTTGGAGGACTCTTAATTCCGGACTTTAAATCATATTACCTAGCTACAGTGGTAAAAACAGCATGGTACTGGCATAAAGACAGATATATAGACCAATGGAACCGAATTGATGGTTCAGAAACAGAACCTCACATTTATGGTCAAGAGATTTTTGACAAGCCTGTCAAACCCACCCAGGTGGGGCAGAACAGTCCACTCAACAAATGGTGCTGAGAGAGCTGGATATACATAGCCAAATGAAGGAAAGAGGACCCCTACCTCACACCTTACACAAAAGTTAACTCAAAACGAATCAAAAGCCTAAATAAAAAAGCAAGAACCATAAAGCTTCTAGAAGAAAATGTAGGAAAATATCTTCAAGACCTGGTGGTAGGTGGTGGGTTCTTAAAGGAGATAAGAGAAGGAATGAGATGGACTATTGATGCTTACTGTATATAGAAATTTTAACTAACTTTACTGTAAAAGTGTGGAAATGTATAGAGTTGATGGTAACACATTATAGTGAGTAACAGCTGGTTTATAAATGGAAATGTGGCTGAAAAGGGTAGTCTAGGGATGTAAATGCCAATTGAAAGAAAGCTAGAGAATAATCTAGGGACTGAATAGCACAGTAAACCCAGAGGTGGATGAGAATTGTGGTTGATGGTACAGATGCAAGAGTGTCCTTTGTGAGCCAGAGCACATGTATGTCACTATTGTAGGGTGGTGGTAATGTGAAGAAGCATGGGAAAAATACAACTGGAGTGACCCATGGACTGTGGTTAACAGTAATAATGTAATATTCATGCATCTATGCCAAAGATGTACTGTGTTGATAATGTTGGAGCATGGAAAAAGTGTGCCACACATGTGCATGATTGTTTTGAAAGTTTGCAACTTCTGTCATAAAAATATATTTAAAAGATAATGATAGGGTAGCTTGGGGTAAAATACACCAAATGTGAGATGGGGATTATAGTCAAAAGTAAGATTTTGATGATATTCTTTCATAATTTGTAACAAATGTCTCACAACAATGCAAGGTGTTGGTGGTGGATTGATGTTTGGGACCCCTGTATGATGTTGTACATGTTTGTTTTATAGGTTCACAACTTTTACTATACACTTATTGTTTATGTAGTTCATGTATAAATGATATAAAAAAAATAATAATGGTGATGGGGTGGGGGAAAATACACCAAATGTAAGATACTTTGGTTAGTAGTAATATTTTGAGGATGCTCTTTAAGCATTAGTTAAAGAGGTTTCACAACGATGCAAGGTGTTGGTGGTGGGGTATGAGAGCCCTGTATGATGTTATTTAAGTTTGTTTTGTGGGTTCACAACTGCTACTATACACTTGTTGTTTATGTATGTTTATGTATGAGTGATATGTTTCAATAAATTTTAAAAATCTATATAGCCTGACAGAATGGATTAAAAAAACATAAGCCATCCATATGCTGCCTACAAGAGACTCACCTTAGACCAGGGATAAAAGTGAAAGGCTGAAAGTAAAAGGTTAGAAAAATCGACTCCACGCAAACAGTAACCAAAAAAGAACAGGGGTAGCTATAGTAATAATGGACAAAACAGACTTTCAATGCAAAAAAAACACAAAAAACAAAAAACTTTATAAGAGATACAGAAGGCCATTATATATTAATAAAAGGGACAATCCACCAGGAAGAAATAACAATATCTATGCACCTAACCAGGGTACCTCAAAAAACATGAGGCAAACTCTAGCAAAACTGAAGGGAGAAATATGCATCTCTATGATAATAGTTGAAGACTTCAACACCTCATTCACATTGTTAGATAGAACAACTAGACAGATGATCAAAAAGGAAACAGAGAACTGAAACAATATGATAAACAAGCTAGATGTAACAGACATATACAGAACATTGCATCTCAGATCAGCAGGTTATACATTATTCTCAAGTGCTCATGGATCTTTTTCCAGGATAGGCTACACTTTAGGTCACAAGGCAGGTCTCAATAAATACAAAAATATTGAAACTATAAAAAGCACTTCCTCAGACCATAATGGAATGAAACTGGAAATCAATAATAGATGGGAAGGGGGGAAATTCGCTTATGTGGGGAGGCTAAACAACATACTCCTAAGTAATCAGTGGGTCAAAGAAGAAATTATAAGTGAAATCAGTAAATATATTGAGACAAATGAAAATGAGAACACAACTTATCAAAACTTAGGGGATACAGCAAAGGCAGTCTTGAGAGGGAAATTTATAGCCCTAAACTCCTATATTAAAAGAGAAGAAAGCGCTAAAATCAAAGATCTAACTGAACAGCTGGAGAAACTAGAAAAAAGAACAGGAAACCATTCCCAAAGTAAGCAGAAGGAAAGAAATAATAAAGATTAGAGAAGAAATAAATGAAATTGAGAACAAATAAACACTAGAGAAAATCAACAAAATAAAAAACTGGTTCTCTGAGAAGATCAATAAAATTGACAAACCCTTAGCTAGACTAACAAAGAAAAAAGAGAGCTGATGCAAATAAATACAATCAGAAATGAAGGGGGAGCATTATGACTGACCCCACAGAAATAAAAAGGATCATAAGAGGAATATTATGAGAAACTGTATGCCAGCAAACTCGACAACCTAGATGAAATAGACAAATTTCTAGAAACGCACAACCTACACTGATGCTACAAGAAATACAAGAACTTAACAAACCAATCATATTTAAAGAGATTGAATTCATCATCAAAATCTTCCAAGAAAGAAAAGTCCAGGGCCAGATGGCTTCACAGGTGAATTCTACTAAGCATTTCGAGAAGAATAACACCAATTCTGTTTAAACTCTTCCAAAAAATTGAAGAGGAGGGAAAATTACCCAACACATTTTATGACACCAACATCACCCTAATACCAAAGCTAGATAAAGATGCTTCAAGAAAAGAAAATTACAGGCCAATCTCTCTAATGAACATAGAGGCAAAAATTCTCAACAAAATACTTGCAAATAGAAACCTGCAGCATACCAAAAGAATTATATACCACAACCAAGTGGGATTTATTCCTGGTATGCAGGGGTGGTTCAAGAGAAGAAAATCAATTAAAGTAATCCACTACATTAAAAAATTAGACAGGAAAAAATACATCATCATCTCAATCAATGCAGAAAAGGTATTTGACAAAATCCAGCATCCTTTCTTGATTAAAAAAAAAAAAAAAAAACTTCAAAGGATAGTAATAGAAGGAAAATTCCTCAATATGATAAAGTGCATAGATGAAATAAACCATAGCCAACATCGTAATCCATTGGGAAAGGGTGAAAGCTTTCCCTCTAAGATCAGGAACAAGACAAGGATGCCCACTGTCACCATTGTTATTCAACATTGTGTTAGAAGTTCTAGCTAGAGCAATTAGGCAAGAAAAAAAAGGCATCTAAATTGGAAAAGAGGAAGTAAAATTCTCACTATTTGTGAATGACATGATCCTATATTTAGAAAATTCTGAAATGTCTATGACAAAGCTACTTGAGCTAATTAATGAGTTAAGCAAAGTGGCACAACACAAGATCAACATGCAAAAATCAGTAATGTTCCAGTACACTAGTATTGAACAATCTGAGGAGGAAATCAGGGGGTAAATTCCATTTACAATAGCAACAACAACAAAAAAATCAAATACCTAGGAACAATTTAGAAAACTACAAATCAATGTTAAAAGAAATCAAAGAAGACCTAAACAAATAGAAAGACATTCCATGTTCATGGATTGGAGGACTAAATATTGTGAAAATGTCAATCCTACCCAACCTGATTTATAGATTCAAGACCATATCAATCAAAATTCCAAAAACCTACTTTACAGAAATAAAAAAGGTAATTATAAAATTTATTTGGAAGAGAAAATGCACCCAAATAGCCAAAAGCATTCTAAAAAAGAAGAGCAATGTAGGAGGACTTTCACTGCCTGTCCTTGAAACATATTACAAAGCTACAGTGGTCAAAACAGCATGGTATTGGTATAAAGATAGACACATCAATCAGTAGAATAGAATGGAAATAAACCCCAACCTCCATGGCCAACTGGTTTTTGACAATCCCACCAAGTCCATGTTAACGGGACAAAACAATCTTCAACAAATACTACTGGGAGAATTGGATATTCATAACCAAAAGAATGAAAGAGGACCCTTATCTCACTCCCTATACAAGAATCAACTCAAAATGGATCAAAGACTTAAATATAAAAGCCAGGACCATAATACTACTAGAAGAAAATGTAGGGAAGCATCTTCAAGATCTTGTGATCAGTGGTGGTTTTTTGGATCTTACACCCAAACATGCCCAATAGAAGAAAAATAGATAAATGGGACCTCCTCAAAATTAAACACTTAAGCACTTCAAAGGACTTTGTCAAAAGGGTGAAAAGGCAGCCAACTCAATGGGAGAAAATATTTGGCAATCACATATCCGATAAGAGTTTAATATCCATGATATATAAAGAGATCCTACAACTCAACAATAAAAAGACAACTCAATTAAAAAATAGGCAAACGACTTGAATAGACATTTGTCCAAAGAAGAAATACAAATGGCCAAGAAAACACATGAAAAAATGTTCAACATCACTAGCGATTAAGGAAACGCTAATCAAAGCTACAATGAGATATCATTTCACACCTATTAGAATGGCCAGTATTAAAAAGACACAGAACTACAAGTGTTGGAGAGGATTTGGAGACATAGGAACATTTATTCACTGTCTTTGGCTATGTAGAATGGTACAGCCACTGTGGAGGACTGTTTGGCAGCTCCTAAAGAAGTCAAATATAGATTTACTATGTGACCCGGCAATACCACTATAGATCTAGATTTACTGAGAGCAGTGACGCAAACAGACATCTGCACACTGATGTTCATAGCAGCATTATTCCCAATTGCCAAAAGATGGAGACAACCCAGGTGTTTATCAACTGATGAATGGATAAACAAACCGTGGTGACACACACGATGGAATATTATGCAGCTGTCAGAAGTAATGAAGTCATGACGCATATGACAACATGGATAAACCTAGAGGACATTGTGTTGAGTGAAGCAAGCCAGGCACAAAAGGACAAATACTACATGATTGCACTAGTATGAACTAACTATATTGTGTAATCTCATGGAGTTAATAACTTGAGTATGGGTCACCAGAAAATAGAAGGAGGTCAGAGAATGGAAAGCTGAGGGTTAACTTGTGCAGAACTGGTAAAAGAATGTGTGTTAATCTTTGGAAGTGAATAGATAAGGTGAAAGCATAACATAATGTTTGTAATTAGCAGTGCTATTACATGGGTATGAAGGCGCGTGGGCTCGTGGGCCACCAGGCCCCATGCGCAGGTCAGGACCCCCAGGCTCCGAGCACAGGTGCATCGCCAGGCCCTGCGTGCGGGTACGCAGCCAGGTTGCACGTGTGGGTGCGTCGTCAGGCCCCATGCGCAGGTGCACCACCAGGCCTCACGAGCTACACAGCAAGATAATGAATGACATAACAGGAGAGTGACACAAGGAAGAGCCGAGACGAGTTGCGCCGAAAAACCAGGAACTAAGGTGGCGCAGGCGGTAGGACGCCTCTCTCTCACATTGGAGGTTCCGAGGATTGAATCCCAGTGAAGACAGGAGAAGGATGAGAAGAGAGGGAAGGAAACGGGCACAGAGAATTGCCCAGCGAATGGACACAGAAACAGCAAAAATGGGGGTGGGGTGGGGTGGTAAAAATGGATAAAAGTAAATAAATAAATAAATCCTTTAAAAAACGTATAGGGGAGAAAGATACGGACTATAGTTAGTAGTAAAAGTTTCATGATGCTCTTTCATAATTTGTTAACAAATGTTTCACAACAATGCAAAGTATTTGTGGTGGGGTGATGTGTGGGAGTCCTGTATGATGTTATGCATGTTTGTTTTGTAAGTTCACAATGTTTACTCAACACTTATTGTCTACGTATATTCATGTATGAATGATATACTTCAATAAATCATTTAAATATACACATATATATATATATATATAATGTGCCATACTCTGCAGGAAAAAAAAAAGAAACCCATCTCAACCCATGATATTAGCCTTAGTCCCCCAACACACACACACACACACAAATTAGAATTTGTTCTCTAGAACTGGGGAAAGGTAATCTCCTCAGACCACAGAAGCCTTTGAAGACCCCGGGAGAATCAGGGTTTTGCCTGCGGAACAGATGTAGAGGACAGTGCTTATTTGGTGTAACCAATCATGTCTCCCACAGCACCCACTGATGAGAAATATCAATCCTACCAGGATTTTGCTAGGCACCGTGTGAGCTATGTGACATTGAGCAAGTGGCTGCGAATTGCTAAGCCTCAGTTGCCTCATCTATAAAATAAAGACACTAGAAGTCTCTAGAAGCTTTCCAAAGACTCTTCATTCATTTTTGGCCCTGTCTGCATTTAGGATATGACAGGGGTTAAGGTGGTGGGAATGTGGTCCAGTGGTTTCAGTTCCAGGGTCTGGGCTCACTTTAGTCCCTTGATTCACCACATATTAGAGGTATTTGGGATCAGCATCTTAACCTCTCTGTGTCTGGCACCTTCATTTTCTCCACAAATATTTATTGTCCACCCACCTTGTGCCAGGTTCTAAGGCCCGAGGCCAATTCCCTGCCCTCTTGGAGCTAACATTATAGTGGAGATGTATTAGTCAGGATAGATTAGGTTATGCTGTATAACAAAAGAATACTGGAAACACAGTGGTTCAACATTTTTTTCCCTCATGCTACATGTTCAGTGTGGGTTGGTGGAGAACTCTGCTCCCTTCAGAGACCATGTTTGATAGAGGCTGCACGAAATGCAACATTGTCAGTCACTGTGGCAGGAGAAGGGAGGGCAGGGATTCATGGCAATGAAATGCTTTGGCCCGGGAGGGGCCCACATCACTTTTATTTGCAGGCCATTAACTAGAATTAATCACACAACCCCCCAACTGCAGAGGGGGTGGGAAATGTATGAACACATGGTATATTTAATGAGCAATGTTGCCTTTGCCTTGGGGGAAGAAAGACAGTCAACAAATAAATGACTAAAAAGCATCAGGTCGTGGGAAGCGCTTTGATGGAAAAAAAAAAAAAAAAAAAAAAGTCGAGAAAGACAGATGGGCATGGAGATGATTTTAAAGGCATTGGAGAGAAAAGACCTCTCTGAAGAAGTGCCATTTGAGCAGATCCGCACGAGATGAGCCATGCAGATTCTGGAGCGAGCAAGATGAGGCCTAAGTGCACACACAGGCAATGGCCTCGAGGTGGGAACAGATCTGGCAGGTGTCAATACCCTTCAGCCATCGGCATCAGGAACACACCAGTGGTTGAACAAAGCTGGGTTTACTGACTCGTCACAGTGAGGGAGGACAGAGACCCTGGGGAATAGTGGGGTGTCTTGTAAGAAGGTATTAGGAAAGATAGAATTTGGGCTTGTGTTATTTGGTTTGGGAGAAGGGTTCAAGGAAGAGGGGATTTGCTCTGCATTTTGTGCTCTCAGGGAGTAGTTCTACCTTATCTAGAAGTGAGAAGAATGGAATGAAGCTAAAGCTTCCATTGGTAAAGAAGCAGTGGTCATGGATAGCTGAGAGAGGAGGATGTTAGTATTTGGTGGCTTGGACAAAAGTGCCTGTTTTGTCTGCACTGGATGTGATTCTGAGTGGTCTGGTTTTTATTTTGAGGTTTCACAATCACAGAGAGGCCTTGCCTGATGGTGTTAGGTCAACTTATGGATGTTCGACAGGAGAGCACCACAACCTCCTTGTGAGTGCCAGGCCAGCTCCTAGGAACTCCAAGGCCTGGATACTAGTGCCAGGCCAGCTCCTGGCTACCAGGGGCTATTTTCTCCTTCTTGTATATTCGAGGAACTGCAATGAAGCCTCTTCCTGCTATGTTGGCCTGCACAAATGTCTTTCTCTCCGTGAACCTCAGTTTCCTCATTTTTGAAATGGGGATTTGAATGGTCCTGGCCACAGAGGGCTCTTGTGAGGATGTGACGAGATGCTGGGTATAAAGTCCTAGGCCAGTGTTATTATTGGGGGTGGAAGTAGAGCTGGGACACACAAGGTTCTAATGAGAACTCCGTGTCCAGGGGCAGGTGAGGAGGGAAGAAAGCAAAGGGATCCTGCTCCAGCTTCTCTGGCCTCCCCACTATGGGTCCCTACCCCAACCTTCCCAACTTGTCTTACCTGCTCTGATGCACTGGCCACTTGGCAGCCAATGAGTCCTTCTGAGGCCCAACCTGATCAGCCCTTCTGCTGCTTATTGTGACAATAATGTCCCTCCAAGCCCCTGAGTGTGGCTTCAAGCGCTGGCATGGTCTGGCCCATGGCAGAGCTTGAAGATTCATGGCAGAGCTTGAAGTAATACAGAATCTTCTCTGCTGGAAGATTCTGTATCACTGCCC
Source organism: Tolypeutes matacus (assembly GCA_026826555.1). Taxonomy (NCBI): domain Eukaryota; kingdom Metazoa; phylum Chordata; class Mammalia; order Cingulata; family Chlamyphoridae; genus Tolypeutes; species Tolypeutes matacus. Next base: position 103,289 of record JAKSZT010054566.1, on the reverse strand, counting down.
TGTTGAGCTTAGGCCTTGCCATGTGATTCACTTCTCCCAATGATATGTGAGCAGAAGGGACATGTGCCACTTCAGGATAAGGGCTTTTAAGAGCTCATATGGATGTGCTTTGCTGCTCTGTCACTGCATTTAAGAAGGTGGATGTTGAGATGGGCTCTATCAATTTAGGTCCCTGAGTGACAATGCTCAGCAGAGTCACCTGCCAACCCCATGCAGACAAACAACATAAATTAGAAATCAACTCTGTTGTCTCAAGCTGCTGAACTTTGGAGATTGTTTGTTACCCAATGTATTAGTCAGCCAAAGGGGTGCTGATGCAAAGTACCAGAACTCTGTTGGCTTTTATAAAGGGTATTTATTTAGGGTAGAAGCTTACAGTTATAAGGCCCTAGAGAGTCCAACTCAAGGTACCATAAAAGGTACTTTCTCACCCAAAGTCTGTTGCCATGTGTTCATGCAAGATGGCGGCCATGTCTGTGAGGGTTTAGCCTTCCTCTTCCCTCTTAAGGCTCCGTGGGTCCAGCATCTTCTGATCTCAGCTGTAGGTTGGCTTAAGGCTCATCTCTCTTCCCAGGGCTCATTTCTTTCCAGGTTCAGCTACTCTGTTCTCTTCACAAGGTCATCTGTAAACTTATTAGGTGAATGGCTCAAGCTCTCCCTGGGTCTCCAGTGTCAAAGCCAAGTTCTCTCCTTTGCCATGTCTAATGAGCTGTCTCTATTCCTCTGTGTTCTTCTCCTGTGTGTCTGCTTCTCTGTGTCTACTTCCATGTGAGATTGTTTTATCAGCCCAAGGGGGCTGGGACTCAATGCTGAGTCACACTCTAATGACGTGGTTGAATCAAAGCCCTAATCTTTACCTAATTTAATCAGTCTTAGCTGAATCTAATACAAAGGGTAGCATGTCCAGAGAAACAGACCAGTTTACAATCCTAATCAATACAAACTGCCAAACCAGCCTAACGCAGCTCATCTTGACTGATACAAATCCCCCTCTCTGCCTTAGACATTTCAAAAGCCCTTCATTTCATCTGATCCTTCCAGCTCAGGGGCCTCACATATGCTGTTCCCTCTACCTGGAACTCTTTACTGAGCCTAGCTAATTAAGTCCTACTCAATTTCCAAGTGTCAGCCTAGTAATACCTGCTCTGAGAAGGCGTCCCTGAGTTCCCCATGACTGGATTCATGCCCATTGCTTGTAATCATCTGCCTGGTCCCTTAGACTGGACGTTCCATCTGGGCAGAGATCATGGCTAGGATTTGCCATCTTCTGCTTTCAATATTTGTACTTTGTTGTCACTAACAATGCTTTGCAAGGGGTGGTGGTGCAAAACTCAAATGCCCACAGGGGCCAGGCAGGTGACATCAGTTGGCTCAGGTAGGTCCTGTGGGAACTGGACAGCACCTTGTAAAGGGAGTGGCTGTCACTCCAGCTCACCGTTGCTGTGGGAGAAAGTAGGCTGATTTTTTTCAAAAGACGCTGAAATTCACATTATTATGTGAGATGACATTTGCTCAGCATTTTACTGTGCACCAACTATCTTCTAGACTCTATGCTCAGTTTATGGTAAATTCAGAAAAACCCCTTCTCTGTGGAGGGAGATACCAGATTAATATGTGGGAATAAGATTACTGTGGAAAATGCATAGTGTGTCAGTTGGTGATGAGTGCTAAGGAGAAAAATAAAGCAATAAGGAGACATAAGTTGGGGGAGGAGATGTGAACAGGTTGAAATTTTATTTTAATAAGTGGCCAGGGAAGGTGTTACTTCAAAGGTCACCTTTAAATAAAGCCCTAAAAGAGGAGGGAGATCACGGGGACATGTGCGGGAAGGGTGTTCCAGGCAGAGGGAGGAGCACGGGCAGTGGCCCTGAGGTAGGGCGCGAGGCACCTTCGGAAACAGTGAGGAGGCCAGTGAGGCTGAAACCTAGTGAGCCAGGGGGGAGAGCGGGAGGCGGCGGCGCCGGAGAAGAACGGGCAAGCCACGTAAGCACTCTGGTTTCTGCTGGGAGTGAGGGGGAGCCACAGGAGGGTTTTGAGCAGAGGGGCGTGATCCGGTCAAACAAAACCTGGCTGAGTAGGGAACCCGCCGCCAGCGGCGGGTTTGCACCTCCCGGAGTCTGACAAGAGAAACGCCTAACGCTCCCTGGGGTGCACTTCCTCTGGCCACCACCGCGGGGCAGCAGAGCCACGCCGAGCGCCCCGCCCTCGGGCACAGGTGGCCGCGGCCCCTGGGCACTTTCGGCCGAAGCTGGTCCAAGGTCCCGCACCTCCGCTCGGCCCCTGTAAGAGCCAGAGTTTCCGGAGGCCAGGCCTGGGGCGGGCGAGGGCCGGGGCCGAGCCTCGAGGTGCCGAGGAGGGCAGGCGGGGAAAAGGTCCCCGGTGGAACGACAACTTTCCCTGGGCCTGCGGCCGCGCTGGCGTCCCTCCTCCCAGAGGGGGCAGAGCTCCCCTCCCGGGCACTTCACGTGGTGTCTAAGTCATCTAAGTGGGAGGCGCCCGCAGCGCCCCCCTGCAGCCCGACGGGAGGAACAGCCGGGCGTACGGCGCAGCCCCGGGCGTCCCGAGCGCCTTAGACGCTTCCCTCCCGCAGGGTGTTCCCAGGCCGATCCATCGGCCGCCGGGGGGAGGAGTGTCGGCAGGCCGGGTACAGGTGCGCGGCGGGGGGGCGCCCTCCCTCCACAGGTGCATCACCCCAAGTGGGTCCCGGATCCGTGGCCCTCGGCCCGCTCGGCTGGGCCCGACGGGAGAGGGCTGGACGGGGGCGGCCTGCGGGCGCCCTCCCGGCGGGCTGGTCACTTGGTTCCGCCCCTCGGGGCTGGAGCGCACCTGGGACAGCCCACTTCCGGGGAGGGAGGCTGAGGAGCCCTTCCCCGGGGCGGCCCTCGGCCCCCACCCGTGTGTACCTGGGCCGATCCATTCCCTGAGCGCGTAGGGGTGGGGTGGTTCGGGGGGGCCACAGCGGGTCGAGCAAGTTTCTCTCCGAAAGCTGAGAGCGCGTGCTTCCTCTACCTTATTCCCGCCCCTTAAAACTCCGGGACGCGGCGGGGTGGCGTTGGAATTGGGACAAGGGACGGAAGCAAGCAGCGGGAGGAGCGTGCACCCCTCCCAGGCTTAGTGCGCGCCGCGCCCCCTACCCCGGGTACCTAGGAGCTGACGCGCGGGCCCGACGCGCCCAGACGCCGCGATGGCGCTAGTGGCCTGTGGCCTGTCGCGGTGGCAGGGTCTCCACCCGGCCCGGGGCGGCCGGGGGTCGCTTGTGTTCGTGTGCCTCTTTCTCGGCACCTGGTGCACAGGTACGGGCTGGGGTTGGGGGCCTCGTGCCGCGGAGCGGCGGGAGGGCACAATGGAAGGGGGTGGATGGAGGTCGGTGCAGCCGCGGAGGCGGGGGAGCTGGGGGACCGGGGCGGGGGGTACGGAGCCTGAGACCTCACGATCCCCTGGGTCCGTGGGAGAGCCCGAGTGTGCCCGGGTGGAGGGATTCCCCATCCGTGCCGTGGAGCGATCCCCGCCCAGGCCCGGAGATAGCAGGAAGTGAAAGTCCTGGGACCGGGAGCCCGGGAGCGGCAGGAAGAATGGGACCCTTTGTCGAGGAGGGGAGGGAGGCCCACTAGAGCACTAGGAAAGGCAGGGGTGGGGACCTGGGCGCGCCCCGAGATTTGTAACTCCTGGGGTAACGGGGAGAGGGCACGCAAAGGCTCTCGAACACTTCCTGGAGGGAGAGTTCAAGAAACGGCACCCAAGCCTGGGGGGGTGCGGGAGTTTCGCACTCCCACCTCCGTGGGCTCTCGAGTATCTGTGCCTATCTGTGGGAGGAATTTACCGACTTGGTTTGAAACCACCTTCTAGCAAGTTTTTACCTGAAGTAGATGTTTGTTTAGATAGGGTGAGCGGGGAGGGAGTGGGAAGGCTTTATCTTTGTCATATTTTCCTTCATTTGAGATGGCTTTGGGTAAGGCCAGGTGGGAGGCTAATGGAGATTTGGGGGGCGGGGCACTCCACGGCACAGCAATTCAAACAACTCTAAAATTTCTCTCCAGTTCACAAAATCCTGGGGAACTGGGAGCTCCTGGGGGTTCCATTCGAGGTGGGGGCAGTGTAGTGGCCGTTTGGCTTTGTCCATACAGGCCACTGAGAGAGGCCCTTTTCTGTAAGAGATGGCAAGGGGAGGAGGGGCTGTGGTGGTTCCGAGCCCACAGTCTGGGGAGAGCGATGGGCAGGGCATACCAAGGAATCCCTCTGTGGAATCTCGCAGTGTGATCTTGCTCATTCCTGCTAAGACCCTCCCTGAGCTAGCGATGTGGCCCCCTCGAGGTGGCCCGCGGCGAGCCCTGCTGATTCTCCATCCTTGCCTCCAGCCCCTGCCAGTGCCATCCAGGTGACCGTGTCTGACAACTACCACGTGGTGATCCTGTTCCAGCCTGTGACGCTGCCCTGCACCTACCAGATGACCACAACCCCCACGGTGCCCATTGTCATTTGGAAGTACAAGTCTTTCTGCCGGGACCGCATCGCCGACGCCTTCTCCCCAGCCAGCGTCGACAACCAGCTCAACGCCCAGCTGGCGGCTGGCAACCCGGGCTTCAACCCCTACGTGGAGTGCCAGGACAGCGTGCGTACCGTCAGGGTGGTGGCCACCAAGCAGGGCGACGCTGTGACCCTGGGCAGCTACTACCAGGGCCGGAGAATCACCATCACGGGAAGTACGTTGGGCAGGGCTGGGTGGAGGGCGTGGGGTCCCCCACCCGAAAGCTCTCACCCCAGGGTCTGAAGGGATACACCTTTCCACTCTCTTAATGAACAGCAAAGGTTTCTTGAGCACCTGACATCTGTCCGCCAGCACTGTTCTCAGCCCTGGAGAGAGAGCAGTTAACAGAACCAACCAGTCGCTTCCCTTAGAGAGCTCACATTCCAGGGAGGGAGGCAAACAAGGTAAACATAGCACATGTGCCTGAAGGTACGGAAGATCGCATCATGCAGAGGGAGAGGCAGAGGGGCTAGGGTGGTACTACCTCTACCCCCGCTAGCAGTAATTAAGGGTGAAAATGTCCGAAGGGCCTCCTTCTCTGTGTCGGACTTGAATCCAGGTGTACGTGGATTCACTCATTTAGAACACAGACTCATTGAAGAAGTAGATACTATTGTGGTTGTTTTACAGAGGGGGAAACTGAGGCCCAGAGAGGTAAAGAGGTCACACAGAGCTGGATTCTAACCCATCCACTTTTCACCCTGTGGCTCCTAGAGGAAGTGACAAGAGTGAGTTGATGGGACAAAGGAGTTTTTTGGAAAGGTCTACAACTTGCAGGCATTTTACACACATTCTCTCACCGAGTCCTCACCATCACATCCTATGCACATGACAACTGAGGCACACAGCCAGTAAGGGCTGGCACCAGGATTTGAACTGAGGCAGCCCAAGAGCCTTCATCCTTTACTATGATGCTGCCTCCTGATCGGAAGTGGCATTCCTCAGGGACTGAGGAAGGGCGGTGGGGAGGGAAGGTGTTCATTCATTCATTCATTCATTTGATATTTATCAAGCACCTACTAAGTGCCAGGTGCTGCTGTAGGTGCTGGGGATGGAGTGGCAATCAGAACAGCTAAGGACCCTGCCCTGGAGGAGAGGACATTCTAGCAGAGCAAGACAGGGCAGTAAACAAGCCAATAGAAGAGTAAGGGAATTGCAGAGAGTGTTGAGTGCTCCAAAGAAAACAGAGCCGGGTGACCTACCACATGGAATGGTCCAGTGCCCCTCATTTTACCACCTCTGTGGATGTGATTTGGGGAGGGGCTGGGGCTGGGCCCTAAAGAATCTGGAAGGCAGAGAGGCAGTGGTAAAGGCTGAAGGGCTCACCTGCCTCATGGATCCATCCTTTACTGCCCTAAACAAGAACCAGAGTTTTCATCCTGGGTAGAGAGGCAGAGTGGGGGAGGGAGGGCCCCTTTGCAGGTCCCAAGAGACCAGGCCATGGAACTCATTCCTTCCCTCACCCGGTCCAGAACATGGGTAGCAGGCAGGGGTCCAGGGTGTGGGCTTGGGTCTTGTCTCAGGGCAGTTCAGTCCTAAGCAACCTACTGTTCTGAGGTCAGAGGGCTGCTTGGGGGACTCCACCTTGCCAGAGCGGGGGGCTTCTCCAGCCTGGACCGGGCGTGACTGCCAACCCGTCAGGACCACCCAAATCCTGAGGGTGCTCTTGACTGCTGCCTGGAACATGCCTCTTCTGTGGAATACAAAGCTCCAGAACGCCCCTCTGGCTCTATCCAGAGCAGATTCTTTAGGGGCCTCCCAGGCCCAGAGCTTTCAAGCTGCCTCGACCCGCGTTTGACTCAGGCGGTGTCTGAAAGCACCCATTGTGTATGTGTCCTTTCAGGAAACCCAGTAGCTGCGGGAGCTTCCTCCAGTTCAGCTGTGGCAGCAGGAGAAGCGGGCTTCCCCTTAGGTGGCCCGAGGGGACCTACCATCTTGGTTTGAAAAGGGAAAGTCCTAGGTCCAGGAAACTGCTCAGTCCTAGGCAGACTGGAATGGTGGGTCCGCCTAGGTGTCCTTCGGCTCAGGGTGGCTCCTGCTCCCCCTTCCATTCCTCCTGCTTCGGGTGAGGTAGGGTGCCTAGAGAGAGGCCCTACCCTCAGCAGCACTGGGCCGCAGAGCACCACGGGACCCCTGGGATCCTGAGCGCCACCTCTGCCAAGTACAGAGCAGGAAGCGGTGGAGGCCCGGCTCTCTTTCCACCTGGAGACCGGGCATCGTCTCCCTGCACCTAAAACAATTAGGGCAGAGCCCACCCCAAGGAGCTCAGGGCCGGACGAGGCCGGGAACAGGGTGCGCCGTGCAGGAAGGAGGTGGCCCGGGCCTTGGATTTTTCAAAAGAAGCCGGAAAGCCGTATTTTCAGGGGTTGTCAAAACATCGTGCAGGCCAAACAAAACGCACTCAGGGCTGGATCCAGTCCACGGATCCCAGATTTCCACCCTGGGCCCACAGCCTCTCACTGCAGCAGGGGGTTCCTCTCCACCTCCTGAGCCCTGGGTAGGGACTGGCTCTTAGCTCAGGTTTGGGAGGGGTGTGGTCAGAATCTGATTGAAAGTCAGAGCTGGAAAAATGATGGGCCGAGAGGGCATTAGGGAGAGTCTGGAGGATTTAGGAGAATCTAGTTCAGGGTTAGATGAGGATTCAAGGAAAGATACATGCAGAGGGCACGGCACCTAGAGATAAGCACAGCGCATGGAAAAGCTCAATACAAAGCAGCTAGAAGTGTGGCCGCGGAGTTGTGCCCTCCACTCCTGCAGGTCTACTGTGAAAGTCACCTTATCCAGAAGCTTCTTGGCCACCTCATTTCAAATGGCCCAGCCCCCATCCCACCCCTGGCACACGCTGTCCCCCTTCTGTGCTTTGTTTTCTCCATAGTGCTTATCACCATCTGATATGCGATACATTTTGGTTTTTTATTTGCCCGTCTTTCCCAGTTAGGATCTGAGCTCCATAAGAGCAGGGATTTATATCTGTTCTCAAAAGCAGTTGTTCTCAAACTTTTTGGTCCTAGAACCTCTTTACGCTCTTAATCATTGAGGTCCTCCAAGAGCTTTTGTTTTTATAACTTTCAAACTGATAAGCTTAAAAAATATTTTAAATGACAATAATCTTGTTATAGATTAACATACATAACATACATTTTAATGAAAAATAACCACATTTTCCAAAACTAAACAAAGAAACTTTAATGAGAGAAGTGGCCTTTGTTTTATATTTTTGCAAATCTCTTTAAAAGTCTGGCTGAATAGAAGCAGCTGGATTCCCACGGATGCTTCTGCATTCAGTCTTTCCTGATATCGCATGTTATGTAACTTCTGGAAAACTCCACTTTCCACGCATGCAAGATTAAGTCAAAAAGGCAAATAATGTCTTAGTATTATTATGACAATAATTTCAACTCAGGGGCCCCCGAAAGGTCTGGGGACTCCCAGGGTCCACAGACTATACTCTGAGAATGGCTGGTCTCAGCATACCAGGTGACAAATACTGTCTGGAATGTAGTGGGCCCTGAACAATTTTCTGTTGACTATTGAATGAATGAACCAAGGGCCTATTTGAATAGAGCCTTGTGCCCAGACCACTGGAATAGACCCCAAAGCCCAGCACAAGGGGGAAGAGGTTCATTCTAAGGCTCAGCTCCCAGCCAGGGCCTCTGTCAGACAGCAGGCACCCCAGAGACCGAGACATGGTCCTGCTTCCATGGAGCTCACCTCCTCTTGGGGTGCTGGACAGCCAGCCCTTGGCTGGGTGCTGTAATTTGGCAGTCGGGCGAGGGAGCTCCGTGAACTGGGATGGCCAGGGAGAACTCCTGGAAGGCGAGGCTTGAGTAGCGGGAAGGAGCCAGCCCTGCAATGGTCAGGAGGCCACAGGGCCAGCAGAGAGAACGGCCCAGGCACACACCGAGGCAGGTGAAGCTCAGCATGTTGGGGGCCGGGGAGAGGACCGGCGGGGATGCCGCTGGCATGGCAACCAGTAGCCAGATCGTGCCAGGGGACTCGTGGGCCAGGGCTGGGCATTTAGAATGGTTCAAGTGGACACTGGAAAGGAGGACCTTTCTGTGGACCTTTCTGGGCTGGGGACCCAAAGAAGGAAAAAGCTCTGCTTCTTTCATTCCCTCCACAAATACTGACTGATGCCCTGGGGGTGCCAGCAGCTGGGGACTGGAGCACACAGTTCCTGCCCTCACGGAGCTCTATGCAGAAGGGCGATGGATACACCAGGCAAGGTGGTGGGCAGATCAGCGTGAGTCGGAGCAGCTGGGAGGGAAGGTGAATGGCTGAGGGGATTTAACTAGTGAGAGCTTGAGGAGGACAGATGTGCTGGAAGACTTTCATTACGATTAATTAACAGGCTCCTGGGAAACGGATGTGGCTCAAGAGGTTCGGCGTCCGTCTACCATATGGAGAGACCGGGGTTCGATCCCCGGTACCTCCCAGTAAAAAAAAAAAAAAAAAAAAAAAAATAAAATTAATAGGCTCCTTGCCTGGGGCTGCTTCAGACCAGAGCGTCCCCAAGCCCTGGGTCTGGCCTGGAATGTGGACTCGGAAGGGTGGGTGGGTGGGCGAGGGCACACATGGGGCCTCGGTCTTGGTCCCAGTGCGGCTCCTGGAATTTGGCCTGTCCGTCTCCTCCTCCCTGCCCTGGCCCCATGGCCCCGGGTCTGCACCCGGCTCCATGGCAGTTCGTGTCAGGGGAGCTGAGACTTGCTTGGCAAGGTGGCTCCCAGGACGGCTGTATACGCCTCAGAGCGCTGGCTCAGGAGGTGGATGGTTCCAGCTCCGCTACCAGCGAGTTATGGTGGCAGATGAAGTAACCTCTCCAGACCGGGTCTCATCTATAAATCTGGAAGCTAGCAGGGCCCACCCCACAGACTGCTTAGAGTGACACTGCTAAGCGCTTAGAACAGTGCCCAAAAGGTTGTGCGCCCCTGGAAGGATGATGTCATTTTCAATTGATCCACAAGTCCTCGCGCTTCCTTTGTTGCGGCAATAGGGGTTTGGCCTGGCAGGGGCTGGCACCCCCCCGTGGTGCCCTCACACCGTCTCCTCCCCACAGATGCGGACCTCACCTTTGACCAGACGGCTTGGGGAGACAGTGGGGTGTATTACTGCTCCGTGGTCTCGGCCCAGGACCTGCAGGGCAACAACGAGGCCTATGCGGAGCTCATCGTCCTTGGTGAGTGTGGGGCCAAGAAGGGAGTGAGGAAGAGGACGGGGCGCTTCTTCTGTCCACTTCCGCATGCCTGCCCTCTCCTTCCACACTCTCTCTGGGCTCTGTGGCCTGCTTTGCTCTCCCCTTGCAGCACCTCCAGTCACTTGGGCTTATCTGTGTCCTGCACCCCTGGCAGGGACCCCTCCTACTGCCCTAACCCCCATCGTTCAGCCCGAGCCAGACAGCAAGTGGAGAGAACTGGGGGCTTGCCCTCTTCCTGGTCTCATTTTTAAAGAAAACAGAAGTGGTCAGAGTTGATGGGCAGTGAGTGAAGAGGATTGGTTGTGGGTAACTGAGAGGAGGCTGGACCAGCCCTCTGCCATGTCCCCAGGCCCAGAGCCCCTTGTCATGGCATGGGGTCTTTGCCCTCTAGCCTGCTCGTGTGGTGCTATGTGGCTTCCGAGTGAGCGCCCCACCCCTCAGATGAGGTGGACTCTGGGTGCCTGCCTCAGGACTCCCTGCTGTCTATGAGGGGACGTTGCCAGGGGACGACACATATGGTGTTGCATGGCATGTGCTGTAGGTGAGAGCGTGCCGGGCTGGGCATTGCCGTCATCCCATGCACGATGCAGAGACATACATGTGTGAATCCTAGCACACATGGTGGGACCACGCTGCAGGGAGCGCATACCGCGCGCCGAGTCCATGTGTTGGGGATGGGATGCAGTAAAGTAGACTAGCAGCGACCCACGCAACCTGCATGGCCTTCGGCAAAATGCCCATTTGACATCAGCCGTGCTTAAAATGTCACTCTAGGCCTTGTTTACACTCCAGAACTAGGATTGAGGCCCCCAAAGAGCTCTTGTGCATGTGGGATATCTTTAGGGGTTCTTAACCAGGGGTCCACGGACCCCTTGTCCATGGAAAGACTTCAGGGGGTCCATGAGCTTGAATTGAAAAAAATCAATTTATAATCTTTATTTTCTCTGACCTCTAATGTTGAGTGTCATAAAACAATCTGTCGCTACATTAAGAGGTCTGTGGTCTTTACCTGACTGGCAAAGAGGTCCGTGGAAAAAAAAAGGCTAAGAACCCCTGCTCTAGAGCTATCTATCAAGTTAGATATTAAAACCGAGAACGTTTTAAAGGACAAGTACACAGTCTATTAGCAATCAGAGTGGTGACATTACCAATTATCCCGTAGCCTCTGGGAAACTCCACTGTACCCTTGTGAGAGAACCACACTGAGAAAGGGAAATGGCACCTCAGAATTATGAAAGTAGCTTTGACCTTGTGGACTGGACCACACTTTGAGAACTGCTGATGTAGCTGCTTGAACCCTCTCATGGGGGCAGGGCCCACTGGCATGGGATGCCTAGTGTATAGAGGTTTGTCAGTGTGTGGACACCCTGGGAGGAGCCAGCTTTGGGAGGCCCAGAGCTCCTAGGGCTTCTGAGGGAAGGTACTGACGGGAGGATGAAGCGTGTTCCGTGGCATGTGATAGGATCCGTGACCTGAGGTCGGAGCCTGTGGGCCCAGAATTAGTGCCACGCTGTGCCTTTCGTGAACCATAGGTACTTTGGCCTTGGTGTACCAAATTATATTTTATGATCATGTTGCTAACAAGGCAATTCATATTACATATTCAGTATGGGAGTATATCCCCTTTTTGGAGTTCTGATTTTAAAAGAAATTAAAACATTTTCATGGGCCCCTAAAAGAATGGTGAGCCTCGGGCACTGTGCCTCCATCCGTGCCTGGCAAGGCCTATGATTGTGGAGGGTCCAAGCCAGTTGGAACCGCCAGGACCCACGGGTGGGTGCCAGACCACGTAATCTCCAGGTGGGAGCCCCTTTGGGCCACAGAATTGCCCACTGCCTGAGGATGTGTGAATGAGGTAACGGAAGGTTTATTGGGAAAATACCAACATCTGGACAGGGGGTGGAGGCAAGAACTGTGCACGGGACCTTCTAGGCCACCAAGCCCTCTCCCGCCTCAGGGTACACCTGGAGTCGGGCTCGGGGGCAGGGGTGGCCTGGGCTGGCTCTTGCCAGCATAATCTCCTGTTTCTCTTTTGTTCCTCCAGGCAGGACCTCAGGGGTGGCTGAGCTCTTACCTGGTTTTCAGGCGGGGCCCATGGAAGGTATGGGGGGTGGAGTCCTGAGTGGGGCTTCTCTCGGGGTGCCCTCTCCCCACCATGTACCACTCTGTCTCTGGAATTCTCCCCATCCTAAACACTGCCTGCCGTGGACTGCCGCACTCACCCGCCGGCTGGCTCCATGGCATCTGGTGGCCCAGCTCTGGGCATGGGGGTGGGCCGGGCCGGCCAAGGAGGGGCCTGGGGTGTAGGCAGAGGCTCCTGTGACTGGTGCCTGCATTGCTCTCTGCTGGGGTTGGATCTGGGCAGCTGGCTCTCTCTCCTCTTCCAGGGGCCACAGCCTGTCTTGCTCTGGCCCGCTGGCCTCTCATTTTCTGCTCCCCTCAATATGAGTCCAGGGGCCCCTTCCCCACCTTGGGGATGGGCCTGGTTGTGGAGGGGTGGGCATCCCTCTGCTGCTGCACCCCCACCTCTGGCATGGAGAGCCCAGCTCGGGCCACAGCTTCCCCAACCAGCTTTGCACGTATCCCCCACCTCCCTGGTCCTGCCCTGGCCCTGCTGTGCTGTCCAGCCCGGCTGCCCCGCAGGCTCGGGGCTCAGGCCCGTCCTTGTCTCTCTACAGACTGGCTCTTCGTGGTCATGGTCTGCCTGGCCGTCTTCCTCATCCTCCTCCTCCTGGGCATCTGCTGGTGCCAGTGCTGCCCCCACACCTGCTGCTGTTATGTCAGGTGCCCCTGCTGCCCGGACAAGTGCTGCTGCCCAGAGGCCTGTGAGTGCCCCTTGTGCAACCGCCCCCCTCACCCTCCCTCCTGGGTCACCGTCCTGCCTCCCAGGACAGGGCCCCTGGCCTGGATGTTAGGACTTCAGCAGTCAGGGAGAAAGTGGGCCACAGAGGACCTGAACTTCTTTCAACTTTTAACTTTTAATTTTCATGCATTTTGAGTTTTCTCCTTTTTGAAGGTATAGTCCAGGCCCCTGGTTAAAATATATATATATATATATCCCAATGGTACAAAACTATTTACTGAAAAGTGAAGCTCCCTTTAAAGATGAAATCTTAAGTGCAAACTGTAAGAAGCTTGGTTCACAGTACTGCATGGTTCAAGTTCAAGTAAAAGCCACAGCTTCACACCTCCACACCTCCACACTCAGATCCAGCACGGGAGTGGAAAGCATGGAGGGTGTGGAAAGGAATTGGGTCCAGAGATGAAGAGGGAAAGGAAATCAAGCAGGAGAAGGGAAGGGAAAGGAGAAACCAAGTCTCCCTCCTGCCGTTGCCCCCTTTCCCTTCCTCAGGATGTCAGCTCTTACCTGGTCTGGGGTGTCCCTCAGAGAGCAGGAGGGAGCAGCACTTTCCACACTCAGCCCACGGTGCAGGAACAGCAAAGTAGCAGAGGACTGCTGCAGGCAGGGGCAGGGGCAGGGGCAGGGGCAGGGGCAGCCTTGGAAGCCAATTGAGTGATGTCTCCTCTCCTTCTCTGTAAATGGGTGAGGCTGAGGGTCGGATGGACGCGTCCTCGGCAGCCAGCGGGGGCCAGCCTTTGTGCCGTGTTCCTGCCTGCTGGCTGTCACCTTGGGAATGGCCTTGGGCCAGGGCACAGATAGAGCCCTTCCCGTCTCACTGTACAGCCGCAGGCCAGTGACACTCCCTCCCTGAGCCTGGGTTTCCCTCTGTAAGGTCCCGACCTCACTGGTGTTGGGAGCCTTAGAGGAAGAGTGTGTGGAAGCTGCCAGCACAGGAGCTGGCTAATTTTATGGCACCCTCGTTCCTCAAAGCACCGCTCTCTCCCCGCAAAATCCACCACCCTCTACCCTCCGGAGGCTTCTGCCGGCCTTCCTCTTTCTCCCTTGTCATTTTTAGCTGAGAACTGCTTGCTCAGGCAGTGGGTGTTGAATCTGTCTCACGGATTCATGGAGGGAGACCCACAAGCTGCAACCAAGTTTGCAGTTACCCCACGAATCCAGGCTGGGACTTGGGCCAGAACTACACATGCCTGGGCCGAGGCCACAGTTCCTCCGTCTCCAGTTCCTGTAACCTGAGGCCCCACTAGGTCCCCAAAAGAGGCCCTCTGCCCCGGCCCCCCAGCCCTTCAGAGAGCACGAGTCCCACTAATGACAGACGGGCTGCTCTTCCGAGCTAATGAGGGGGCCTCTGGATGGGGCTGAGTGCTTAGCCTTTGGCCTGGGAATAGAATCAGAGGTGCAGGGAGCAGGGAACCTTGCCTTCTTTCTGTTGCCGTCTCAGGGAGGAAGGGACTCACCTAAGGGCCCAGTGACCTTGCTGCCAGAGCAGCTACTGGAACTCAATTTCTTGCTGTGGGGAGGAAGGTGGGAGGCAGGCTTTGCCCTTGAGCCCTCAAGCCCAGAGCCGGGGGAGGGGTGGGGGTGTGGCGCTAGCATTGGAAACTAGAGGAGATATTTTGCTGCTGTGGCTGAAAAGAAGAGTTAACTCTCACGGCCCGCCTCCTGCCTCAGACCGATTTCCACTGCATCTGGGGCCAGAAGATAACCAGGACGGAGCGCCCAGCACGCAGGAAGGGAAGGCATGGACCCCCAGATGGCTGGTTTTTCCAGAGCAGGGGCTCAGCCCCTGAAAGGGATACTTGATGTGGCCAGCAGGGACAGCAGTGGGCCTCATTTAAGGGGCAGCCACGTCCTGCCTCGCGCTGTGAGAACACAGGTCCGGGGCAGCCACATCTGATGAGGTGGCTGGAGAGTTGGAATTTTATGTAAAACTTTCTGATTGTCATATGTTGGCAAAGCACCCAAATGTCCAAACGAAACATACTGGCCTGCCAGATTGGGGTGGCGGGCTGCCAGTGTGCACCCCCTGCCCTGAAACGTCTGTGAAGAGTCACATGGGAGGTGGGGACTCCAGGAAACTCATGTCCCTGAGCTCAGGGACCCTGTAGAAATAGAATGAGGAGTAACAGGGACCTAGAGAGGTGCCACACCTGGAGGGTTGGGAAGGCCCAGGCACACATCCCTCCAGATCCCTGACCACAGTGCAGGGTACCCTCGCCTCCTTGTCACATGGACTGTGTCCCCCCAGTATATACTGCAGGCAAGGCAGCCACTTCGGGTGTCCCAAGCATCTACGCCCCCAGCACCTATGCCCACCTATCCCCTGCCAAGACTCCACCCCCACCAGCCATGATTCCCATGGGCCCTGTCTACAACAGTTACCCTGGAGACTTCGACAGGAACAGCTCAGGTGAGGCCCTGGGAGCCGGGGCAGAAGGGGAAGGGGAGGCTGAGCATTTGGGCACTAAGAGGGGTCTGGGGCTGGAAGGAAGAGGGGCCTGGAGGGGCTGGGGTGGTGGGTGTTCCAGGTGGGCAGTCACTGACAGCCAGTCTTCTCCCCCAGTCGGTGGCCACAGCTCCCAGGTGCCCCTCCTTCGTGACACGGACAGCAGTGTGACCTCTGGTGAGAACCGGTCATTCTGAGGTGGCTGTGCCTGGAGAGGCGGAGCTGGGTCAGCTTCCGCCTCCCACACTGATGCCTGTGCCTTCCACCCCCTGCCCCCAGAGGTCCGCAGTGGCTACCGGATTCAGGCCAGCCAGCAGGATGACTCCATGCGGGTCTTGTACTACATGGAGAAGGAGCTGGCCAACTTTGACCCTTCACGACCCAGTGCCCCCAATGGCCGCGTGGAGCGGGGTGAGCAGGATCCTGGGGCCTGAGAGCTCCTGGAGGTGGGAGGGAAGCACATCTCCTTGATGCCTCCCCTGGGGATGCTTGTTGCAAATCCTGGGCAGAGTCCCATCCCTCCCTCCCAAGGACATAGTGAAAAGTGGCTAGGATCCTGCATGACATCACTTAATAGATGATAAACGTGGGGGCCCCTGGCCACCCCCCAGCAGCCAGTGACACCCCCCCCTTCCCTTCAGCCATGAGTGAAGTCACCTCCCTTCACGAGGACGACTGGCGATCCCGGCCTTCCAGGGGCCCTGCCCTCACCCCAATCCGGGATGAGGAATGGGGTCGCCATTCCCCCCGGGGCCCCAGGAGGTGGGAGCAGGAGCCCCCCACAGAGCGGTCCAGGGGTGGCTGGGAGTCCGGGCGGCTCCGGGCCCACTCTGTGGATGCTCTGGATGACCTCACCCGGCCTGGCTCTGCGGAATCAGGGAAGAGGTCTCCCTCCAGCAGCGGGAGGAGAGGCCGGCCCTACGCAGCCCCCCGAAGTCGCAGCCGTGACGACCTCTATTACCAAGACGACTCAGGGGACTTTTCATATTCCCGAGCTCCCCGCTATGATGAGTTCAGGTCCAGGGACCACCCTCAGGCCGACCCTCGGTCCCGCTACCATTCTTCCCGGGACCCCCGGGAGGATGGCTCCAGGTCTGGGAACACTCAGTATGATGGGCGGCTGCTGGAGGAAGCCTTGAGGAAGAAAGGGCAAGGGGAAAGGAGAAGACCCTACAGGGACGAGGAAGAAGAGGAGGCCTACTACCCAACAGCACCGCCTCCTTACTCTGAGACGGAATCCCAGGCCTCCCGAGAGCGGAGGCTGAAGAAGGTGAGTGGGCCGCCCCACCTGACTTCAGGACCCTTCCTGGGATTCTCTTCCGGTTCTCAGTTCACGCCCTTCTTTTTCCCTTGCAGAACTTGGCTCTGAGTCGGGAAAGTTTAGTCGTCTGATCTCACGTTTTGTATGAAGCTTTTGTACTTTTTTTTTTTTAATTGAGTTCAGAATATTGACACTGGTCTTCCCCTCCGTAATCTAATAAAGTTTTATAATCCCAAGGGTTTAGGGGAAGTGTTTTGTTACGTGAGGTGGGGAGAAGGAGCCTGGCCGGCTGCCATGGTGGCAGAGGGGGGTCAGCGTCTCCGGTCCTGGTTCGGGAGGAGAGGGCCCAGTCTGACTTCCCCCCTCCCCTGCCCCAGCTAGGCGTCTCCAGCTTCCTCCCAGGACTCGTCCAGGGTCATTAGCCCCACCGGCCGGCTCGGTCTCTCCCAGCCCTGGACTACGTGCCCCACGCTGCCCCGGCCCTGCGTGCGCGCCCCGGCCACACCCAGACGTACGCATGCGCGCCGGACCTCCGCCTTCGTGCACAACAGCCGGTCGCCGGGGACGCGCGTGCGCGCTCTCCTCCACTTCCACCCGCGGCACCCGCTCCCCCGCCCCCGCCCTACTTTACCCTCCCGCAGCCCCACACCCTGTCCCGTCCCCCGCGGCCAGACCCGCCCTGCGGGGCCCCGGCGTTCCATCCGGGCCCGCGTTCCACCCGGCAGCGCGCCGGCGGGGGGCGACGGCGACGATCTCCTGCCCCGCCGAGACCCGGGCCCGCGCCGTCCCGCGCGCCCTCGGAGACAGGCAGCGCGCGCGCTCCCCGGGGACTGCCCTCCCCCCGCGCGCGTCGGCCCGGGCTCGCGCCGCCGCGCGCGCGCAGCTCAAGTAAAGGAGGAAAAAAAAAAGGGGGGGGAAATAGAAAGCAGCGGCGGCGGCTGCAGCAGCGATCGGCCGCGGGACGGGGCCAGGCCGGGCGGCGGGCGACCCCGGGGAGAGGCGGCGGCCGTCCAGGGCGGGCCGTGTTCAAAAAAAAAAAAAAAAAAGTCGCGGCGGCGGCGGCCCGAGGAAGGAGGCCGGAGGGCCGCGTGCAGCGGGCGGGGGGCGCCGCGCCGCGGCCGGGAGTCTAGAGTCACCCGGAGCCGGCGGAGGCGGCGGCGGGCAGAGGCGGCGGCGGCTGCAGGAGCAGCAGCGGCGGCGGCGGCGGCGGCGGCATCTCCTCCTCACATGACCCCACTGTTTGTCCCCGTGATCAGCGCGAGCGGCTCCCGTGTCTCCTCCGTCCCCTCCTGCCGCGCGGCGTGAGCGCCGGGCTCGGGGCCCCCCCGGCCCCCCGCCCCCTCCCCTCCCTCCCTCCCCTCCCCTCCCCTCCCCCCCGGGCCCCGCGCCCCCCCCCGGCCCCACCCCCCCCCATGGACATGCTGGACCCGGGTCTGGATCCCGCTGCCTCGGCCACCGCTGCTGCCGCCACCAGGTAAGGGTGCCCAGGCGGCCCGCACGCCCGGACCCCGGCCCGAAGGCCGGGCCGCCATGATCCCGAGGGCCGACGGGCCCGGCTCAAAATGGAGGCCGCGAGGGAGGGGGGCAGCCGGCGCCTACTGCCCCTGGCCCCCGTCTTCGGTGGCGACCTCCGCCCCGGCCTGGACCGGGCGGGACGGGGGCCCTGCACCCGGGCGAGGGGTCGGGGGTGCGGGCGTCCCTGACCCCCTCCCTCCCGCCCTCCCCGCAGCCACGACAAGGGACCGGAGGCAGAGGAGGGCGTCGAGCTGCAGGAAGGTGAGTGCACGCGGGCCCCCTGGGGCCGCGGCCCGCGTTCGGGGAGGGGGCTGGGCTGCCCTGGCGCGGCCCGGCCGCCGACCATCCCCCCTGCCCTCCTCCGACGTAGGCGGGGACGGCCCTGGGGCGGAGGAGCAGACGGCGGTGGCCATCGCCAGCGTCCAGCAGGCGGCGTTCGGCGACCACAACATCCAGTACCAGTTCCGCACAGAGAATAATGGAGGACAGGTGAGGCAGCCGGCCAGGAGCCCGACGAGCTGGATGGGGCAGCGAGCCGGCGGGGAGGGGGCTCTGGCCTGGCCCGGTCCCAACGCCGACCTTGCTGCTCTGCCGCCCCCTGCAGGTGACATACCGCGTAGTCCAGGTGACTGACGGTCAGCTGGACGGCCAGGGAGATGCGGCCGGCGCTGTTAGCGTCGTGTCCACTGCCGCCTTTGCTGGGGGGCAGCAAGCCGTGACCCAGGTGGGTGTGGACGGGGCAGCCCAGCGCCCTGGCCCTGCCGCTGCCTCTGTGCCCCCAGGTCCTGCAGCACCCTTCCCACTGGTAGGTGCCCAGCAACCCCTGGGGGGTAGGAGGGGCTATTCCCTTGGGGAACCTGAGGGGTGGGGCAGGTGGGAAACAGGTGCTGCTTTCAGGCAGTCTGGCTGGTTGGGGTTAAATCCCTGTTCTGAAACCTTGGGCAAGCTCTCCTCCCATAGCCTCAGTCTTTTCTTTCTGTGAAGTGGGGATGATGATGATAAGACTGTCTTTAAGAGTTAAAAATGAATTGATTCAGCAAGTGGTTGCTGAGTAACTGCCAAGTTCCGGGACCACCTGGGCACACACAGAGAGGTTCCCGACCCCACAGAAAATGCATTAAGCACACACCAACCAGGGGATGGGATGGAGGAAACAGAGATGGCTAAGGGTGGCCTCTGGGACCTCCTACTCTCCAGGCTGTAATCCAAAATCCCTTCAGCAATGGCGGCAGCCCAGCAGCAGAGGCTGTCAGTGGGGAGGCACGATTTGCCTATTTCCCAGCCTCCAGCGTGGGAGACACAACAGCTGTGTCCGTACAGACCACGGACCAGAGCTTGCAGGCTGGAGGTAAGGGGAGGAAGGGGTTGGCTAGAGAGGGAGATGGGGGAAGGCAACAGGCCTAGTGGGGAGGGAAGCCCCCCCAGTCAGTCCTGATTCTACCCCAGCTTTGGCACTAACCTCTTGCTTTCCCTGCAGGCCAGTTCTATGTCATGATGACACCCCAGGATGTGCTTCAGACAGGAACGCAGAGAACGATTGCACCTCGGACCCACCCCTACTCCCCGTACGTGCAGGAGCCTTATTCCCGGGGCCAGGGGACACCAGGAGGGCCTGGGGCAGGAGCCAGCCAGGCAGTTGCCTGTCGTGTTTGCAGGATTGTTTCTTCTTTCAGGGTCTGAGTAAAGCATTCTTTCCTCTCTTTCTGCACGTGGATTTTACTGACAGATAATCTTCAAGTTTGACTGCTTAACAAATGTTTGCACAAATAGGGCCCATTTTTTCCTTGCTCTCCTAGGAAAATTGACGGCACCAGAACACCCCGGGATGAGAGAAGGAGAGCTCAGCACAACGAAGGTAAGGATGAGGCTGTGGCCTCCTTAGCTCAGCCAGCCTGGCCTGTGGGGTCTCAGGCAGGGAAGCAACTGTAGCCTGTCACCAGGTGTTCTGCAAGCACCCGGCAAGGGTTTGTTGAATGCTGGAAAGGAAGAAACTGAGAGGGTATAGGAGTGGGGGTACAGGTTGGCAGGGGATATGACCTGCAGTCGTCAGCCACGGGTTTTGTCCTGCCTGGCTGGTGCTTTTGACTCAACAGCCAGCATCTAAAATGGAAGATTTTACACTCAAGTATGGATTTCCTATACTTCCCCCCACCACCACCGCCCAGAAATGGGGCTCTCTGGTTCCCCTGGGCCCACCTTTCCACATGGCAGCCGCTGCCGGAGCTGAGTGCTGTCACTAGGCTGTGAGCTCTCCATGTGGCCTCTGCTGCCTGAGCAGTTCAGCAGCTATCGACCCCATCCCTGTGCTGGCGTCCCTTGTTCCCAGGCCTGCCTGGCCTCCATGGATAGCTGTGGTCCAAGGAGATGCACACGTGAAGGGGGATGAAGTGACAGGAGATGGTGCCTCTGGCTGGCGGAGGCCAGCATCCTGCCCTTCCCACAAACACCATCTCCCGTCCTGAGTTGGTTTTGGCCTTGAAGCTATTCCCTAGTCCAACCCCTCCTCGAGTCACTTCTGTAGCCGCTGCTGTGGACTTAGCAGCAGGCAAGAGTTGGGGGACAGTTACACCCAGACAGTCATCACTAAGCAAATATTGACAACACAGAATCCTAGCCAGGCAGTGTGTTCCCTGAACCAGGTCAGGGCCCTGATCTGGAGGGTCAGGGGGCCCAGAACAGGGAGCTTGGGTGAGCCTTCTCCAGGAAAGTGGCCGAGGAGCCCTGTCAGGCAGAGGGGAGTGCAGGCTGGTGCTGGAGGGGTTGGTTTGGCTGGGACCAAGGAGCTTTGTGGAGCCCTTGGGAGGAGAGCCCAGGAGGGTCCAGGAAGGCCATGAATGTTCCAGCAAGACCCTGAGAGCCCTGGAGGTATTGGGGGGGGGGGGCGTGCAGCCCAGGGAGCTGCAACCTGAGCAGCTCGTTGAGGTCAGGCATACTACACATACTATGTGCCATCGCCTGCTTGAGGTCCTCAGGTAAAATAGAAGAAACGAGGTCTCTGTCCTCACAGGGTGTCTCTTTTGGTGGGAGAGCAAAGCTAGGATAAGGCGCCAGGTGGCAAGATCTGTCACGTGAGGCTGGGTAAGGGGTGGAGCACAGTGCTGGTGGAGCGCTCTTGACGGTATCGCTGAGGTGACGTGAGCAGAGACCTGAATGGTCCTTGGGAGGGGAAGCAAGCCTGTCAGATGCTCGGGGAGAGTGTCCCAGGCAGAGGGGAGAGCGAGTGCCGAAACCTAGGCTGGGTGTGCTGGAGGAAGAGCAGGGTTCAGGGAGGGATGGAGTTGAATTGGTGGAGTCGAGGTGGAAGGGCTGGCGAGGCTTCTGGGTTTTTATCCTAGTGTGTGGGGAAGCCAGTGGAGGGTTGTGTGTGGAATCCGGATGGTGAGGCCAGGAAGACCGGAGGTGACTGCCGGAGGGAGGCATCTGGGCCCACGCCACAGGGCAGGAAGGGGAACTGCGGTGGGGGGGTTGGGGAGGGCTGGTTTGTTTGAAGGAAAAGGGGTGGATCTGAGCGTGGTTTGGGGTGGTGAGTTTGTGGGGCCTCCAGCAGGCTACCTGGGCGGTCGCGGTGGTGTGACACTGGTGGTGTGACCTTAGGCTGGTTTTAGCCCCCTCTGCACCTGTTTTGTCCTCTGAAAGTGGTGTTACCGTGACTGTCCCAGAGGCTCCTAGCAAGGATTCAGTGAGATGAGACAAGTGAGGCCCCCCCAGCAGAGTGTAGGACATGGGAAGAACACAGAAAAGGGCTGCAGTGAGACTGAGTAGGTCCGGGGCCGGGCCTAGGAATCTATTTTTAACAATTTCCCCAGGTGATTCTTTACATGTGGCAAATTTGGGAAACTGCTTTGGCTGTTTCTTAAGGTCTAGCCGCCTCTTCGATCTGCCTCCCAAGTGTGAAGTGCAAGGCCCATGAATGACCTTTAGAAGAAGTTTTGGGGCAATTGATCAGTGTGCCCCAAACTGTCCCTAGTTGTGTTTATTTTCCTGGGAAGGTGGGGGTCTGCTGGCTTTCTCTGGGAAAAGGGTGCGTGACCCCCACAAAGGTGAGAATTGCTTGTCGATATCCTCCCAGGGCTTCACTCACCACCTGGACCTTGATAATGCCTAAGGGGCCGTGTCTCTACTTCATTTTTCTCTTTGACTCCAGACCCATATTTTGAACTGCTCATTCAAAATCTCTGTCTCTGTTCAAGAGACACTTCAGACTCAACTTAACGCAAAACAGAACAAGCTGTCTTCCCTCCCCAAAGGCCTCTTGCAGCATTTTTCTTTCTGGAGCAGCAGAAGGTATCCCCCTCGCAGTTACCCAAGCCAGAAACGAAAGCCAGAGCCGTCTTTGACTCTGCCCGTCCTTCCCTCACATACACAAACCCCAAGATTCTGTGGTGAAGTGGCCTTCAAATCAGCTTCCCTTTCTCCTTTTCTCTTGCCCACTGTTTCTTGCTGCTGCAGGAATCTCTACTTGGGGCCACAAATTCAAATTCCTTCAGGGGTCTGAGGGAGCAAAGTGTTCCTGAAGTGCAGTGGCGGGCACGGGTGGACTGGGCGTAGTGCCTGCCCTGTGGCCACTGCTCAGTGCCAGCCATTTGCCCTGTCAGAATTCAGGCCCACTGTTGCCAGAATTTCTGAGAAACTTGAAATCTAGATCTGTATGTGAAATCTGATTTGCAAATGCTGGGAATTGCTTTTTCTGCCTCACTGCTTCTCATCTTTAACATTATTAATTCATTCCTTCTAGGTAGTCGGGGTTGGTTTAATTTTCTATTTTTTCCCTAGCTTTTTAAGGAGATTGTAAGCCTTTTTTAAAAATATAAGCCTTTGTTGTAATTTCACTCTAACATAGATAGGCTCCATCCCATTTGGATGTTGTGTTTTCATTGTCGTTCAGTCCCTTTTTCCTTGTGATTTCTTTTGACCTGTGGGTTTTTTAAGAAGTGTTTTGCTTAATTTCCAAATATTTGTGTATTTTTTGGATATCTTTTTATTGTTGATTTGAATTGAATTCTGTTGTGATCAGAGAACATACTGTGCGGTTTCAATCCTTGGACTTCTATGGAGCCTTATTTTATGGGCCAGAATGGGGTCTGTCTTGGTGAAGGTCCCATGTGCACTTGAAAGTAATGCTTCTGCTCTTGGGTAGAGTGTTTGCTGAGCCGCAGACCCAGCTGGCTGAAAGTGTTTAGGTTTTCTAGGTTCTGATTTTTTTGTCTACTTGTTCTGTCAATTACTGAGAGAAGAGTCTTGAAGTCACAGCTATATCTGTGGATTTGTCCCTTCCCCACTTCAGTTCTGGCAGGTTCTGGCAGGTTTTGCTCCTAAATGGTGTTTGAATGTTGGGTGGGTGGAACTGAAGCACCTCTGTGGAATGGACGTGGTCTTGGTCTTAATGAGTCTTCCTCCATTTCACCTGTACCGGAATGGTCTTCCCAGGCTGCAGGCCTGACCACATTGCCACCTGCTGTCACGGGGGCACTGGACTCAAGGGCCTAGACCCCTAGAGGATGAGGTCCAGCCCTGTTAGTGTGACATTCAAGGCCTCTGCAGCCTCGCCACCCTCTCGCCTTGCCCTCCCTCCCTCCATGTATTTTCATGTCACTGTTTCTGGGATCATGCCTCCGCATTGTCTGACACTGCTGCTTTCAGACCCCAGCCAAGTGTTTCCTCTCTATGTCTTTGTCTAGAGACACATCCCACCCCATCCCCACTCCCCTACAGGGGTCACCGGTCCACCCTGTACACTCCCGAGCCCATGGCACAGTCTTTGGTTATAGCACACAGCCTGTGGTGTGTCACCTGCTCACTTGCGTCCATAACAGTGACAGAGGCTGGGATCGAGTCCACCTTGTATGCTGGCCTTGTAGAGAACCCTGTGCATAGTAGGGCAGGCAGTAGGTTTTCAGGGAGTAGATGCAAACAGAGGAGATGTGCGCCCCCAGCCCTCACCCCAGGGCCCAGCTTCGTGGAGACTGGACCACAGGAAGGTAGAGAAGGGAACTTGAGGAACCATCAGCCTTGATGGGTGAAATGGTGGGGAGGGAGGCGGTGGGCTCTGCAGCCAGGCCTGGGCTGGACTTAGCTCTGCTGCCGCTTTGGGGCAGTGACCTCACCTGTCTGACCCCAGAGCCCCTGAAGGCTGTCAGGCACAGCTGTCCTGGTGGGAGGCGTGAGCTCACCACTGCACTGATAGTGGCCAGACCCAGGCCCAGCAAAGCTCCAGGCACCCAGGCATGGGACTGGGGAAGTTTCAGAGGAACAAGAGGAGGGCAAGAGAGGAAGAGTGGCCAGGGAGGAGAGCGGTGTCACCAGGCCCAAGTGGGGAGCACTTGGGGGTGGGGAGGGGCTAGGCAGCAGGAAGCAGATGACAGCAGATGCTGAGCAAAGACAGTGGGGGTTGCCTGCTGGTGGGCTGTGAGCATCCTCTAAGGGAGCAGGGTCAGGATGGGAGGGGGGAGCCTGCTTCTGGCTCCCCTCTCCTTTCTCACTCTCATCTCGTCCCGAAGCGTTCCATCACCATTGCCCAACCCCAGAAAACGCCCCCTCACCCTCCTTCCCAAATCCCACCCAGCCTCGCCCAGACCCCCCTTACTAGCCTCGCAGGACCCACGTGGGCTCTTCCCCCCGCGAGCACCGGCTGCACTTCCTCACAAGCTGTCCTGGCTCACCAGTGCAAAGGCCCGGGCGTGGAAGCTAGTGAGCGCCGGGGCAGCCTTGCTTCAACAGGCCTCAAGCTGGAGGTCTCAGTGCCGACGTGCAGACCCCAGGCAGGTGTCACGAGGAGGTGGCCTGAGCCAGATGAGGAACCAGAGAGGAAATGTCCTGTAAGCTGAGGAAGCTGCACTCAGCTCAGCTGGCAGAGATTGAGTGAGGTGGTGGACATAAAATCACAAGTCTGGATTTTCCCGTTGGTTCGCTGTCCCTGGCCTCCAAGGTAGGGTTCACCTTGCTCTCACCCCTTGGGGGACCAGACCCCTAAGAGCTACAAGGGCGAGACTGGGGAGCACAGACTGGCTGCTGGGCACCTGAGAAGGATTAAGTAGAGGCCAGACATGGTCAGACTTTGGATTTTAAGATGAGAAAAACAAAATCAAGGGGCTAAGAACTCGGGGCACCCGAGGACTGTGGAGAATCAAGTCCAGGGACTCCAGAAACTGGAGAACAGGTGCTCGGGTCTTGTGCAAAGGAGCTGTGGCCCATTCTTGCCTCCCAAGAATACATGCCCAGTGTAGCCAGCACTTCACTTGTCAAAAGAGGCCAATTATAACATGAAATCTCCTCATTTGTAAACATTGGTTCAAACCCTGAAAAGATGCTGGGCAGGCCAACAAAGCCAACCTGCAGTCCCCAGCTTTGACTTCTGTGCTAAAGCTGTGTGCAGCGCTTGTGCTCAGGAGGTCCTTGTTCCTCTTGAGAAGCAATGTGGAGCCGGCGTGGGAGCCCGGCTGCCTAGGCTCGGATCTTGGCCCTGCCGCTTACGAGCTGTGTGGTCTTAGGCAGGGCCTGTGCTGGGCCTCAGCTAAGAGAGCAGCTACAGCCTCTGCTTTGTGAGGTAAAGAAGGGCCATATGCTCAGCTGTCTTCGTTGCTGTCACCCCTGCAGTGGAGCGGAGGCGGAGAGACAAGATCAACAACTGGATTGTCCAGCTTTCAAAAATCATTCCAGATTGTAACGCAGACAATAGCAAGACAGGCGCGGTGAGTGCCCTCTGCCCACTGAGGCCAGGAGGCCATCTGACCTCCTTTGCTGTGGTGGGCTCAGCCCCCCACCCCCTTCCAGAAAGACTGGCTGACCGCCAGACCCGGGAATTGTCCTGGGGCGAGCCAGGGGCCTGTGCGCGCTCTGACGCACTGGTCCACCCCTCAGAGTAAGGGTGGGATCCTGTCGAAGGCCTGCGATTACATCCGGGAGCTCCGCCAGACCAACCAGCGCATGCAGGAGACCTTCAAGGAGGCCGAGCGGCTGCAGATGGACAATGAGCTCCTGAGGCAACAGGTGAGTGCCCGAGCCTGGAGCTGGGTGTGGGACCCAGGGACCCCGAGACACAGGGAGCCAGCCCTGCTCTCCCTGCCCTGTCGTGTCTGCCAGATCGAGGAGCTGAAGAACGAGAACGCCCTGCTTCGGGCCCAGCTGCAGCAGCACAACCTGGAGATGGTGGGCGAGAACACCCGGCAGTGACGCCACCCCACCATGGGCAGGAGCCCCCTCCGGGCCCTGCTGCCCTGCCCCAGCCCTTAGCACAGAGAGGGACAGATGCCCCTCCCCCAGCTGCGTTTTTTATAGTAGATTTTTAACAAAAACGGGGAGAATAATGCATTTCTGTGGATACAGCACCCATTGCCCACCTCAACTTGGAAACGGCATCCTCCTCCCACCCCCGTCTGTCTGTCTGTCTCCCCTCTCCTGGCCCCCACTAAGCCCCAGCACTTCTGGTGATCTCACCTGGAGGCAGAAGGAGGAGGCCAGAGGCCCTGCCAGGTCCCGCTGCCTCCTTGGTCTCTGGAGCTGCTGAGTCAGGGTGCTCATGCGAAGGAGGGGAGCCTTTGGGGGCCCTCCCCGGGGCCTGGACCTAAGGAGGGAGGCCATGTCCCATCCCCACCTCTTGTTTCTGGATCCCTGCTCCCCTTTGGGTGTGTGTGTGCGTGTGTGTGAGCGTGTTAATTTTCTTTATGGAAAAAATAGAGAGAGAGAGGTATTTAACTGCAATAAACTGGCCCCATGTGGCCCCCGCCTTGTCTGTCTGTCTGTCCATCTCAGGGCTGGGGAGGGGCCGGGGTGTGCAGAGCTCCAGGAGGGCACGGCTGTGGCTGTTGCGTGCACAGCTGTGTGCCAGGCACTGCTATCCCGCGCTGCCTGGTACCTGGGCTGTTGGATGGAGGGATGAGGGAATGAAGGCCCCAGGTATGCAGTATGGGGCTGGGGTCAAGGACATGCCCCGTGCTATTGGAGGAGAGGCCGGGGTCTCCAGAGTGAGCAGTTCCTGAAAACAGGACCGGCTGGTGGCCACCCCCTGCACCAGCCAATGGTGGGGCCTGACCTTGAGCCCCCCACCCCCTGGGAGGGCCAAGGGCCAGGAAGCCTGGCTTGGCCCGTCAGCCTGTCGCCTGGAGCTGTGGCTCTGGCGCCTGAGCTGTGACCCCTGCCCCTGGCTGATGATGAAACCTGCCTGTGCTGAGAGGCCACGAGGCCTGGCAGGGCTGGGGGCTGCCTTGTCCTGCAGCCCCCACTTGATGCCATCCACCCCCAGGATCTGGGCCTGCCCATCATCACCTTCCTGAGCTCCCCGCCCTTTTCCCACCCCCAAGTGCCCCGCAACTCCACAGGCATGTCTATTCCTAGCTCTGAGCTCCTAGTCTCCTGTTGCAGGCCATTCTCTGGCTAGAGGTCATTTAGAGTGGGTGCAGCAGGAAAGGGCAGGAGCCCCATGTGGAGTGGGCTGGCAGGGAACAGCCCTGACTTCCTGGGGGCTCGTCCATTTTTCTGGTTTAAGTGGGGCAGAAATAAGCGTTCATTCCTTCACAACATTGGCCCCAGGCTCTGTGAGAGGGTTGGCCCTGGGTGGCCCTGAGAGTGAGGCAGGGGACAAGGTGGCAAGTGGCCAAGGGCCTGGGTTCTGGAGTTGGGGCTTGGGGGTCCCCTGGGCCATGTGCACCCTGAGTTGGTCCAGGCAGTGGCTAGGACTGAAGGTGCTGCAGCCAGGCAGCCTCAGTTCACCGCCAGCAGGCGTGTGCTGGGAGCCAGATCTCAAAAAAAAACAAAACCCTAGCTTATATAGTGTTCGCAGATTTCTTTGGTGGAAATTCTCCCACCACAGGTGATTTCAAGGTACTGACGTGATGCCCTGAATGGGAGTTGGGACAACGTGCACAGCCTGCACTCGTTCGTCAGCATGAGTCAGCCCCAGCGCACCTGCATCATCCTGTGCCTTCTGAGAGGCAGGGAGGCCCAGTGGTGAGACAGCCCCGCAGTCAGGCTGCCCGCGCTAAACTCCCTAATCGCTGCCTTCAGTCACTCCTGTAAAGTGAGGGAACTGTCTGACAGGGCGGTGGGATTGGGGTGGCAGGGGCGCCCCTTAAGAGGGAGCAGGGTCTGGGGGGCCAGGCCGTGAGGGTAGGCAGCTCGGGCCCTTGGCTGGGAGCTGCTTTGAGAACATGCGGCACAGGCCGAGCTGGCATGCATTGATGTCTGCTTAAGACGGTGCCCGGCACACAATGCGTTCTTCAGATGTCAGCTGTGACCCTTAATGTGGTCAAATGCTCCAAAGGTCACTAGAACATCCTCCAGAGAGCAAGGCCACACCCTCCCGTTTGACGCTTAGAGAACACCCTGCGCGTGGGCTGGGGGGCTCAGCTGACCTGAAGCCCCTGCCTCCAGGGCTTCCTACCAGAACCTGTGCATGTGTGGAAGCAGTGGGAAGCTCCCCCCAAGCTGAGGCACCCAGCAAGTGCCAGCCCTCCTCCATGGGGATGAAGGCACTGGGGGACGTGGGGAGTCGGGGGGCACCTCACCTCTGCCCACCTGGCACTTCAACTGGGAAAAGGAGGATGTTTTTCTGAGATCAACAGGGTGATGTCATGTTGGGGAAAGGGTCCCCCAGGTGCCTGGCTGGAGGCTCCTGTCTGTGGCCCCATCTGCCCCACCCCCTGGATTCACCTCCCCTGGCCGAGGTGACACAACCGTGTTCCCTGTCACTGTGTTCCCGCTTATCTCTCCCGCCTTTTCGGCGCCACTGCCTTCTTGGAAATGAGGTTGGGCAAAGGGGAGGGGTCTCAGCACCCCCGCCTCCCCAGCAGGCCCCATAAAAATGACTGCAACTGGGCCCCAGACACCAGAGCAAGATCTAGACTCAACAGCAGGACAGCCCGCCAGACGGCACTATGGCAATGAGCACTCAGATCCAGGCTGCCTGCCTCCTGCTCCTCCTCCTCGCCAGCCTGACCAGTGGCTCAGATTCCCTGCAGCAGGTGAGACCCACAGGGCCTGGTCCCAGTGGGCCAGCCAGGATGGGAGAGCCAGACCCTTGGGAGAGGGGTGCTGAGGACAGCTGGAGACTCCTCAGCCCTGGGCAGGGTTGGGGGAGGGCGCTGAGTGGCAGGAGCTGGGGCGTCTGAACTAACTCCCCAGATAGTCACTGGGTGCCTACTCTGTGCCAAGTCCTATTCTAGACACTGGAGATAAAGCAATGAACACGGTTGGTGAGAGGCAAGGGTTTTGCTCTCATGGAGCTTAGGTCCTGGTCGGGGGATCGGTTAATGGACAATAAAAACATCTAAAAAGGATAATTTGTGTCTAGCACATGCTATTCACAAATAACATAAAAGATGGTGGTAGAGTGATGGGATGGGGGGGCGTTGCTTTAGATGGCAGTCAAGCGAGGCTGCTTTGTGAGAAAGTGACATTTGCGCTATGGCTTGGAGGACGAGAGCTGAGGGCAGGCCGCTCCAGGCAAAGGGGATGCCATGCAAAGGCCCGAGGTGGGGGCCAGCATGGCAGGCTGGAGGAGAGGACAGTTGACTGAGTGAAGGGGGTGGGACCCGGAGAGGAGGTTGAGGGGGAAGCAGGGGTCAGAGCACCAAGTCTTGGCCGCTGTGCAAGCACTGGCTCCGCTCAGCACCCGGGGAAGGCCCTGCAGGGTTGAAGGTGGGGAAGGGCGTGCTCTGACTGACACGACACAACCTACTCTGCTCTGCAGAGGATATGCCAGGGCAAGAGGAGATGCAGGGCAACTTGTTAGGAGGCTGTGGCTGGTGCCCAGGCAAGTGAAGATGACGCCCCGAAGAAGGGGAGCAGCTGTGGAGAGAGAAGGGAACACATTTGGGGTGTCTGAGGATAGGAGAAGTGTCTGTGGGGAGGGGAGGGAAAGCAAGAAAGGAGGGGATCTCCTGGGCTTCCAGCTAGGGGAGGCAGGGACAAGGCCAGAGCTCTGCTGGGCCGTCCGTCAGCCCTGCTTCTGCTTTCGCAGACTGGACGCCTCACAGACCTCCAGACCCGGGACGCGGCTGCAGCCAAGGCTGGAGCCAAGGCCAGCCTGACGGTGAGACCTGGGGCCTCCCCCTGCCCCCTTCCCTGTACCTGGGCCTCACCTGGGGCCTCCCCCTGCCCCCTTCTGCCTCACTCACTCACTCTGCTTTCCCCCCCACAGCCCCTGTACCAGAGGCTAAGGAAGCGAGATACCCACTTCCCCATCTGCATATTCTGCTGCCGCTGCTGTCAAACTACACACTGTGGGATGTGCTGCTTAACATAGAGCCTCCCTGGCCTGCCCCTGCCCCGCCCCCGCCCTTCCTTCCTTATTTATTCCTGCCACTCTCCAACATGTTCGGTGAATAGTCTTGGAATAAAATGGCTGGTCCTTGCTTTGATATTCCAAACTGGAGTGTCTGTTGCCCTTTCTCCCCACCAAGGGTCTACCCTGGAGGCTTATTCGGACCACTGCCTTGCAAGGGCCAGTACTTGGGGAGCTCAGGGATAACAAATCCAAATGCCTAGCAGGGCTTTTCGAAGGGAGGCCAGCGGACCCTTCCAGGGATCTATGAAGTGGAAACTACTGAGACAGTATTTGCCTATTTCACTCTCGTTCTTTCGCGAGTACACAGTGGAGCGTTCCAGAGGCTACATGGCACTTGATGACATCA
The DNA here is from genome assembly GCA_026826555.1 of Tolypeutes matacus. Classification (NCBI taxonomy): domain Eukaryota; kingdom Metazoa; phylum Chordata; class Mammalia; order Cingulata; family Chlamyphoridae; genus Tolypeutes; species Tolypeutes matacus. Next base: position 72,862 of record JAKSZT010054566.1, on the reverse strand, counting down.
CTCTGATGGCTAATGGATGGTGTGATTGTGTGTCGAGCTTAAAATAATTTCTCAGTTTCAATTTCTAATATGTTACACAGCTATAGATAAAAGATACTTAACAAAAGCTTTCTGGAGTCCTCAATAATTTTTAAGAGTTGTTGGGGGCGGATGTGGCTCAAATGGTTGGGCGTCCGTCTGCCATATGGAGGGACCTGGGTTCGATCCCCGGGACCTCCCGGTAAAATAAAAAATATATATATAGAAGGCGCATGGGCTGCCAGGCTCTGTGTGCAGCTGAGCCGTCAGGCCCCAGGAGCCGTGCAGCAGGATGATGACGTAACAGGGGAGATGCTCCGAAAGCTCCATAAGCCAGGAGCTGAGGTGGCGCAGGCAGCAGAACACCTCTCTCCTACATGGGAGGTCTCCAGGATCGAATCCTGGTGAAGACTGGAGGAGGAGGATGAGAAGAGATGGCAGGAAACAGACACGGAGAATTGCCCAGTGAATGGACACAAAACAGCAAATGGGTAAGGGGGGGTTTAAAATGGATAAAGTAAATAAATAAATCTTAAAAAAAAAAAAAAAAAAAGAGTTGTAAAGAGGACCCAAGCTCAAAAAGTTTGAGAATCACTGGCATTCAGAGACCAGATAGGTGCAGAAAATGAATGAGGCATGTTGGATTTGTTTCTTAGAAGCATCTTAAGTCGTATTCTCTCAACGGGGTACACTTTGCACACAAAACATGGGAGAATGTTCTTTATCTCCACAAGGAACAAAGTCCCCCACCCCATGCTCCTTGAAAACAGTATCCCTCTAAATCTATCTGATTTTCCCACTTTTGGTAGAAGTGGAGATCTGAGAAACATTTCACTTTCTTCTTAGCTCATAAGAAAACAGCACCAGCATGTTGATAAAGGGCATTGGCCATTTGGCTTTGGGGTTGGGTATGGGTAGGGAGTGGTAAGGCCTGGGTTCCAGGAGATGTCTGCTCTGCCCAAAGGCAGACTCCACATGGCTAGAGCTGCTGATTTTTCAAAAGAAAGTGGAAATCTCAATTTTGATGTGGAATTTCCTGATTTAAAATATATATACGGGCAACTGTTTAAAGGTATTTGCATTTTAAATCAATGCTCTGTAGGCCTGACTAAACCCAGCTGGGAGCCTGTTCAGTCTGGGACACCATCAACCTTTGTCTTCTGCCTTAGAAGCCATGGGAGGAAAAATAAAAAGCCATGGGAGGCTTTTCTTCCGAGGGTCTGGCAGGAGGGGTTCTCCTGAATGGGGACAGAAGGGGCGTGGAGTGGAGAGCTCTGTCTCCTATTAGTTGCAGGGTCCTTGCACTCTGAAACTCCGCCTCCTCATCCGTAAAAGGAGACTTAGCTCATCAGGCCTTTGAGTGGCTCAAACAAGGGAATGAGCGTGAAAATTCTGTGGAAACCATTAAATGCCCCGTGAATACAAAGGATGAGTATTGACAGGGAAGGGTGGGCAAAAACTGGACAGACGGTGGGAAACCTGAACTTGCTACTTACATTGACCAACACCCAGTGCTCTTCTCTCATCTCAGGAGGCAGTTTCTCCAAGGTGGCCCAAGAGATGGGAGAAGATAGGAAGCAGAGGTTCTCAGACATCACTGTGCATCAGAAGCTCCGGAAGGGCTTGTTAAAATACAGATTGCAGGGCCTCACCCCCAGAATTCCTGATTCAGCAAGTGGGGGGCAGCAAGAACTTGTATGTCTAACAAGCTCCCAGGTGATACTGATGCAGCTGGCCCGGGGGCCACACTTTGAGGACCACCTGTGCGAAGCTGCCAAGATGTTTCTTGGTTGGACCAAGTATCAGCTCCCACTCAAGAAAGCACTAAGTGGGTGGGCCTGAGGGCTTGATGCTGCCTGGGATGGGTTTAGACTAAGACCTAGAGATCAGAACATTTCACCTAAAAATCTGGGTTCCTGCCTTCAGTGGAAAGGTGTGATGAACTGGCAGTACCAGGAGACCTGAGTGGGTCTGGGCGGCAGCTGCCTCTTTGAGACAGAGCACACATGCTCTCGGGTCCCCCAGGCCCCTGCCTCCAGCCTCCCACAGTCCTGTCCCCACTCCTGTGACCTGGACCCCTAAGACTGCCGACTTCATGGTGCTGCACCCTGCCCCCAGATCAGCCTCCAGGTCACACCCTAGACGAGATGGAGCCCCAACTGCACAGACACATGACCCCAACGGGTCTGGCGTTGACTCTGAAGGCTGTCAGAGAGGAACCCCCAGGATCTAGGGGTCTTCTCACAAAGGCCAGGCACCAGGCCCCTCTCTTCTCTGGGACCCAGGAGTTCAAGTTCAAGCCCCACCCCATACTCAGTGGGCCTTTGTCCCACGCTGGGAAAGGCACGGGCAGAGTCTGACATCATGGAGCTGCGGTGGGGGTGGGACTCCCCTCCCCCTCCCAGCTTTCTCACACTCCTCACTCCCTGGCCTGAGGGATTTCCCCACCCCTGGGAGAAAGGACCCTCCCCTGCCCTCCAGCCCTACTGCTCCGGTCTGGAGGAGGACGGAAGATACCCAAGGTGGCTGAACAGCACTTGATCAAACCACTGTTCCACTTAATCACACAAACACTCCCCGCCCCCAGATGCCCCCGCCTTGCCTGCGCTCACCTCCGCAGAGGGGTCAGGCCGAGTGGGAGGGGCAGGGGTGGCAGCTGAGCCTCTGTGGGATCTGCATGCAGAGGGTTCTCACTGCCCAGAGAGTTGACGCAGCCCTCCCTGAGCCTCTCGTGGACTAGGCGCCATTCTAGGGGACACCAGAGGGAACAAGACACTCTACCCTCGGGAGCTCCGTGCTGAGGGGGAAGCTAGTGGAGAACTCAGCACACAGCAAATCCACAAGCCTTTAGGTCAGGGGTTCTTAGCAAGGGGTCCGTGAGCTTGAATTGAAATTCACAAAAACATTATGCTTGTGGGGACGTGTTGGTGTGGGTGTGATATATTTATTAAATAATACACAGTACAGTGTGGGCTTAGTAAAGGATCCGGGGTTTTCACCTGACTGGCAAAGGGCTCCGTGGAACAAAAAAGGCTAAGAACCCCTACTTTAGGTGGAGGGGCTTGGCCTAGCGAGAGGGTCAGGGAAGCCAGCAGTGCCAGAGGCAGAGCAGGCAGTGGGAAGGGGCCGGCAGAGCTTCCCAGGAAGAAGGAGCAAGGCCTGCAAAGGCGTCAGAAGGTGCCATGGTGCTCTCATGGAACACACACATTCTGCTCTATATTTATGACGCTTAGTTCTGTGCCGGGCGCTGTCCCACGAGCAGAGAGACGTTGACCCTGCCCTCAAGGAGGCCACGCTCTGGTGAGAAGAGAGAGCTCATGGATAAGGTCAGTTCCGATGGGCAATAGAAGGCTAGAAGAAAATAGAAGTTTGGGTCATAGATGTCTGTGAGGGTAGCACAATACTGTGCACATAATAAATTCCACTGAATGGTACACTTAGAAACGGTTAAAATGGGAAAATTTGAGTAGTATATACATAAAAAGTTAAAGAAAAAGAAAGAACATAGTCCAGGATGAGTGGACCAAGGGTGATTGAAAGGAAGTGACCCTGGAGAGGGTGGAGGTGGCACTGAGGCTGATTGGCAGGTGCCGTCTCCTCCTGCCCACCAGCTTCTGCTGGCCTCTCAGGACCAGGGTTACACCTAACATTGCCACCAAGATTCCCTAGAAGCTGGGAACAAAGCCTCCCGGTCTCGGCCTGAGACTTCCAGAGGGATCCAAACCCCCTCCCAGGGACCCAGAATCAGGGAGCATGGTGATGGAGAGGGGAAAGGAGCGAGGCAGTGAGGAAGGAGCTCGTAGGACCCAGGCTTCAGGCTGCCCAGTCTGAGCCCCGTGGTGACAAGGGCCCTTTTGTGCCCCCCTCCCCCAGGGACAGGGAGGAGCTGGGCCCTGGAGGCAGGCGGCCCCTGGCACCCGGGGGTAGGGGAGGGGCTGGCAAGTGAGGCCTAGACCCTGGGAGGCCAGGGGACAGTGAGCTAGGCCAGTGGAGCAAGAGTGCAGGGGCGAGGGCGTCCGAGTGAGTACTGCTGCAGGGCCAGGGGATGGAGGGGGACGGGGCAGGGGGCCCAGAAGCATGTGGTCTGAGGGATGGATGGTCCCTGTGAATTGCCACTAATCTGGGGGGTGGAGTGTTGCTTACGACTGCTTTGGGACTGGGTTGGGGCCACGGAAGGGACATAGAACAGTGATGGGGTTTTGGGGAGAAATCCCTGAGGGAAAAAAATGAAGGGTCCTCCTTGTCGCCTTGTGTGGGGCAGATGGGGATGGAAAGGGTCTGGGGCCGGGTGAAGAGCTCGCCGGGGTCCTGCAATGTGGGAGAAGGGTGGGTGCGAGCCAGAGCCCCACAGGTGTGCGTGTGCACAGGTGCGCCTCCCGTGTGACCTGCCAGCGGCAGTGGGGTCTCTTGACCTTTTTTTCATTATCATACCCCAAGGAAACATTTTAGACGGGGTTTTCCTAATTGCCACCTCCCATGAAATGTTAGTACTGTATATATTGCAATACCTATTGTAATATCTAAGAGGTTTTTTTGCCTCCTCCACCCCAAGAACCAGTTCTCGCCCCCATTCAGAGCACACGGTCTGCAGGCTTGTTTCACAAGCCCTCACCTCTCGCTACCTCCTGCACCTGCTTCCTGTCCCAGGCGCGGGAGCCTGCCTGCGGGCATGTGCGTTTCTGCCCGCGGCAGCGTCTGCCTGGCACCCATTGGCATGGGTGGGGGGAGGTGTCCGTATCTACACCTCACTGTGTGCGTGCGGGCTCATGCTCCTGTATGTGCAGGTGTGTGGTAGACGGGAGGCAGGGCAGGGCAGGCCTCTGTGACTGGAGGTGCAAGGCTCCGCCCTCAGGGCCTCTCCAACTGGCTGGACCTAGATGTCACATTTCATGCCAGCATCTGCGTGTGTCTGACCGTGCATGCGTCCGTACACAGGAAGAGGGTGGTAAAGGCGGGGGAAGGCAGCCACTTGGAAATCCTGGCTCCAGCCCTGAGGCGACCCACAGAGCAGCTGGGTGCCAGGGGCTCACCAATCCCCTACCCCCGTCCTCCCCAGCCCCACTCAGACCCCAGCCAGGAGTGCCTGCCTCCTCCCTCACCCCCACCTCCCTGAGAAGCCCCCCAGGGATAAGGCAGCTTCACCCTGCGGGAACAGGGCTCTTTTGTACCGGGCTCTGGCCTCTCGTTGAGAGTGGGGACAGCAGGGGCCGTCTGTGGGGTGGGAGAGGGCGGCAGGAATTCACGCGGCATGTTGGGAATGCTGATGCTGTGAAGCCCAGTCATTGATGGGGCCAGGTCCCTGCCTACCACCCCCAGGGCTGGGCCGTGGGACATCGGCTGCCTCGCCCCACTCACCATCACCACCACTTCCCCAGCCTGCTGCTGCTGCCCCGCCGCTCTCCTTCCCCTCCCCACGGTGCTCCCACTTCCCCGATGGGGGTGGGGGGTACGGCTGTGTGGAGTGGCTGAGGCTGTGTGGGAGGGTCCCAGCATCCACGGGCAACAGAAGCCACGTGGGCACCCTTACAAAGGCCTGTTCCACAACCCTGGGTGGATGCAGAAAGAGGAGAGCAGTGTGGAAAGAGGGGAGCGGCGGGCACTCAGGCTCCCACCGCCTTCCACCTGGCTGTCTCCTGCTCCAGGTCAGCTGGCTGCCGGCTGCAAGCGGGTCTAGGAGTTATTCGCAACTCAGGGAGGCCGAGGTGAGTGGTAGACTAGCAACTCCCCCTTCCCCTGCTTCCTGCTGGCCCAGCCTTGGCCCTATTCTTCCTTTGGGGAGATCTCTAGAGACATGTGGCGATGAAAATAACTACCAGCACTTCACAATCACGTAGAGACAGAACAGCTCGGGGCAGAGACTGCACACCTGGAGCAGGGCCAGCTCAGGCTGGACTCCCAGCTCTGCCAGCTTACCAGTTGTGTGGCCTGGGGCAAGTTACCTAACATCTCTGGAACCCAGATATAAAATGGGGATAATAATTGCACCTGCCTCAAAGAGATCAAATGCATTAATAGAGCAGGTGTAACGCACTTCAGCAGGGCCACGTAGTGGATCAGTGTTTGTTAATTATAAATAATAATAGCCACAGCCACTAACATCTGACAGGCCTCTTGCTGAAGTCTTGAGAGAAGGACCCCGCTCACCTCCCCTGGCCTGGAACTCTCTCCTCTCCTCTCTTCAGCTGTCGCTCACGTGCTGTACAAGATGATATTCCTCACGGCACTGCCCCTATTCTGGATCATGATTTCAGGTAAGGGCAGGACGTGCTGTGGGGCATTGGCCCTGGGCTGCTCTGTGGGTCCCTGGGAGGTGGGAAGACATGGTGGGGGCGTGACCCCCTGCCTCAGCAGCCCTGCCTGCCCGCAGCCTCTCGAGGGGGCCACTGGGGGGCGTGGATGCCCTCGTCCATCTCGGCCTTCGAGGGCACCTGCGTCTCCATCCCCTGCCGCTTCGACTTCCCGGATGAGCTGCGGCCCGCCGTCGTACACGGCGTCTGGTACTTCAACAGCCCCTACCCCAAGAACTACCCCCCCGTGGTCTTCAAGTCCCGCACCCAAGTTGTCCACGAGAGCTTCCAGGGCCGCAGCCGCCTCCTGGGGGACCTGGGCCTGCGTAACTGCACCCTCCTGCTCAGCAGTCTCAGCCCTGAGCTGGGCGGCAAGTACTACTTCCGCGGGGACCTGGGGGGCTACAACCAGTACACCTTCTCGGAGCACAGCGTCCTGGACATCATCAGTGAGTCCCCCACCGGTGGCGTGGGTCCCAGGGGGTTGGGGGAGCACTGGGGCAGGCAGGGTGCCATAGGAAGTCCTTCCCAGCACCCTGCCCCAGGAGGTCTGGATGGGAGGGCCAAGGAAGTGTCAGGTGGGGGATGCAAACCTCGATGCCCGCACGGACCCAGCAGATGAAAGACACGAGCAAAGCCAGGCCCCCCAGCCTTCCTGCACACAGAGGAAGACGGTGCTCTTACTCTTCTAGAAACACCAGGGGGACAAGGAAGAGGACCAGGGGTTAGGGTCCGGGCCCCCACTGATCTTTGCTTTTGCTGGGCGCCCTTGGACAAATTACTTAACTTCCCTGGGCTTAGGCTTCATTGTCTGTAAAACGAGAATAAGAATAGCACTTACCCCAGTGGGCCACCAGTTGTCGGGTGCTCCGGGCAGTGCTGGCTGTGCACCCAGCTCCAGCTCATTGGTGCCGGGTGGGGATGCGGGCCCAGTGCTTTCAGGCATTCTGATTTTGCGAGAGAAACCAAAATTGTGTCTTTTTCTATGCAGTCTCCCAATTCTGAAATACTGGCCACTGATTAACACATATCTATACATTTAAAACTTTTGCATTTATTGAGGCCAAATAAAATGCATCTGTGGACCAGATTTGGCGACCAGAGTAGGGCCCCTAGATTCAGGCTTCCCACCAGCTCCACTTTGAGGAGCCAGATTACCGCCCTGGTGCAGAAAGAGACCCACAGGCCCAGCAGACAACAGACACACGCAGCACGCGGGTAGAAGCATAAACGAAAGCAAACGTGGGGAGAAGAAAGGTTTGTTAAGGACTGGAACGCAGTGCCAGGGTCACCAGGCTTGAAGCCCAGCTTCTCCCTGTGGCATGTCCTCAGCTACAAATTGAGTGGAGCAATAGCATCCACCTCCCAGCATGGCTGGAACTGCGCAAGGTGAACTCTGCAAAACACTCAGACCCGGGGTTGTCATTTCCATCGTTATTGTATCCGGGGTGGATCTGCGGGGGGCTTCCGGGAGCAGGGGAACCAAGAGGAGGGAAGGTTGTAGGGAATTCTGTAGCCGGGGACAGGGGAGGGGACCAGGTGCCAGGATGGGGTTGGGGGAGTTGGGGGTAGGGGATCCCCTCGCGCAGTGCTGCTTCTTCAGCCCTTCTCCCACCTCACGCAGACACCCCCACCATCGCGGTGCCCCCGGAGGTGGTGGCGGGCACGGAGGTGGAGGTCAGCTGCATGGTGCCGGACAACTGCCCCGAGCTGCGCCCGCAGCTGAGCTGGCTGGGCCACGAGGGGCTGGGGGAGCCCACCGTGCTGGGGCGGCTGCGCGAGGACGAGGGCACCTGGGTGCAGGTGTCGCTGCTGCACTTCGTGCCCACCAGGGCGGCCAACGGGCACCGGCTGGGCTGCCAGGCCGCCTTCCCCAACACCTCGCTGCAGTTCGAGGGCTACGCCAGCCTGGACGTCAAGTGTGAGCCTGGGGGCGGGGCCGGGCTCGGGGGCGGGGATCGCTGGGCGCGGGGGTGGGCTGGGGCGGGGTCTGAGGCCCCCAGGGCGCCGACCCTGCCGCGTCACCGACCTCAGACCCCCCAGTGATCGTGGAGATGAACTCCTCGGTGGAGGCCATCGAGGGCTCCCACATCAGCCTGCTCTGCGGGGCCGACAGCAACCCGCCCCCGCTCCTGACCTGGATGCGGGATGGGGCGGTGCTCCGCGAGGCCGTGGCCGAGATCCTGTTCCTGGAGCTGGACGCGGTGACCCCCGAAGAGGACGGCGTCTACGCCTGCCTGGCGGAGAACGCCTACGGCCAGGACAACCGCACCGTGGGGCTCAGCGTCATGTGTGAGTGGCAAGGAGAGCGCGGCCCCACCCTGGCCCAAGCTTTGGCTGAACCAGGACCCTGCCGTCCAGCAGGCGCAGATGCGCAGAGGGTGGCCGGCAGCGTGGGCTTCACCCTTCCATGTGCCTCACCTGCTCGGCACCATTTACTCCAAGGACAAGCTGGGGAACAAGGCAGAAGTGGGCCCTGTCACCTGGGCAAGCCTGTTTAAATAGCTTCCACGTGCCCTTTTATTTTTCTCAGAGGCACTTGTCCCCATCTTGCAAACTATATATATTTCCTTCCATGACATCCACCCATAGGGGCAGAGGCCTGCATCTACCTCATTCAAGCTAGCACTGTGCTGGGCCCTCAGCGGGTGCTCAGTAAATGTTGAATGAGCGCCCCTCCGAGGCTGGAACTATTATTAAACCCATTTTGCAGATGAGAAAACCAAGGTCCAGAGTGTATAGGTCACGTGTCCAAACACAGGCACTCTGGCTGCAGAGCCCCTGCTCTTGGAAACAAGACAGCCAGGATGGGGGTTACCTGTGCTAGGTTTGGGGTGCCTGAGGTCACACTGGGGCAGGCCGGCCCAAGAGGTGCCTTCTGCCTCCTGACCATCCCGCTCCCTGCCCCACCCCCCAGATGCCCCCTGGAAGCCGACGGTGAATGGGACGGTGGTGGCCGTGGAGGGGGAGGCAGTCTCCATCTCGTGCTCCACACAGAGCAACCCGGACCCCATTCTCACCATCTTCAAGGAGAAGCAGATCCTGGCCACGGTCATCTACGAGAGCGAGCTGCAGCTGGAGCTGCCGGCTGTCACCCCTGAGGACGATGGGGAGTACTGGTGCGTGGCTGAGAACCAGTATGGCCAGAGGGCCACCGCCTTCAACCTCTCTGTGGAGTGTGAGTCCCCCTCTCCCCTCACCCCTGCTGAGGGCTGGCTGGACTCGCTCTCCACCCCCCACCAGGGCTGCTCTGCCCCCCACCAGCAGACTAGGATGGGCAGGGCAGGGATGCTGGACACACAGCAGTGACATAAAAGTCCCACATCTTGAGGTGGGCTCCTAACCAAGGAGATTTCTGGAACCTGGGGCCAGTGCCCTCTTCACATGAACTCCAGCAATAGCCATGACAACAGGGAATGCTCGTGGAGTGTCGCTGTGTGCCAGGCACTATACCGGGGCCCCCTCATCTTTTCCTCATGACAACCCTGGGAGGGAAGTTCTATCACCATCCACATTTTACAGAGGAGGGAACTGATACCCAGAGGGCTTAGGCCCCTTGGCCCTAGGTCACACAGCTTGGAAATGGTAGAATTCGAGATTCAAACCCAGACGGTCTTACCTCTCTCCTGCACTGCCCACAGCCATCGATATCCTATGTTATCACCCAGGCACAAAGCAGTAGAGCTATGGTGCAAAGGGCCGTGAGGCTTTGTGGGAAATGGGAAGGAACGAGGGACCCCAAGCTTTTTTTTGATATAGCATCTAGCCAGGGAGACGAGGGGATTAAACTCAGAGTGTCGCTGCAAGCCAGCTCCTCTCCAGACCCCATCTCCATGGGCAGCATCAGCAAACACACGCCCTCCCCAGATGATCCCAGTCACAGGTCCCAAGTCACAGCTGTGACTCCCCTTCTCCAGCACCCCGCTCTGGAACTCTCACATGAGCCAGCTCTGCATTTCCATTTCCCCTGCTTCCTCCTCCTCTCTGGCCTGGTCTCTGACAATCTCCAAAGTGGATGCCTGGATTGTCTCTCTCTCACCCATCTCTTGCCTCTGGCTCCGCCTCTTCTCAGCTACATTGCTGTGGGAAAGTTTCTTAACTTCTCGGGGCTTGTTTCCTCCTTTGTAAAATGAGGAATAATAATAGAAGTATTGCTTTATGGGGATGGGTGAGGTCAGACTAGACCATCCAAGCAAACACACGCACAAAGTCTTAGCACAGCATAACTGCTCAGTGTTAGTCATTGTCACTGTCCTTTTCCTACTCCGATCTACCAGACACAGCACTAACAGCATAGAGCAGGGGCTTAGATCCACCCTGATGTGCTTGGCCATATACACGCAGTGTGACCTGGCACAATTGCCTCCACCTCTCTGGGCCTCAGTGGTCCCCACCACGAGTTTGCCAGCTGGTTCAATGACATTCAACATGTACAGCCCTCAGCACAGTGCCTGCTACACAGTCTATGCTCAACAGTCCAAGTGCAGTCATAACTGGGACACAGGGTGGCTACATATATGGATTATTCCGGAAGTGTCATCTTCCACGGCAAAGCTATGGTCACTCACTCCCCTGGTGCCAGGGCTTTAGTGCTTATGACAGTAGGGATGTTCCTTGAGTGGGGTGCCCTGCCTTACCCACTAACCCCAGGGCCCAGAAGGACCCAGGACCTGCAGGAGGAGACCACCTTTGCGGAGCATATGTGACTTGCTGGGGACCAGCCTATACTGATGAGATCGTTGTCACCACACTGTGATGGGGGGGGGCGGGATGGGGAAGTGAGGGAGCTCTTGTCCACCCCAGTTTTATAGAAGGAAGCTGAAGTGTTACTGGCATCCAGTGCCTGTTGGAATGGGACAGATTTGGGGCAGAAGCCTGGCTCCGCCTCTCTCTGGCTGCGTGATCTCAGCCATGTGACTTTGCCTTTGTTAAAGCCCTAACTCCCTCCACTGAAAGTCAGGTGTGACAATAGTGACCACAGATGTGGCTTGAAGCGTGAGGAAGTCCTGGTGAGCAGCCCTAGGGCCTGACGCCCGTGTGTTTGGTGACTGTCAGGTGACATGGTTGTGCCCCACTCATCTTCCCTTAGTGCTCCAGGGCCTTGCTCACAGGCTCCCTCTGCAGGACGGGCCCGTTTAATAATGAGAACTCGGATGGGAAGGCTTTACAACCCCCATGTGTGCCTATCTGTGGAGGCCCCGTGGCGTTAAGTACCGTTACCCTGATGGTCTAGATGAGGGCCCCATCTTGGAGGCCTGGGAGGGTCACCACGCTAAGAGAGGGCAGAGCTGGAATTTGCACCCAGGCCGGCCCACCCAGACTCCCCGTTCTTGGTAGGACTTGCGGTTTGTCCAGCATCGCCTCGGCTTTCATAGGTTGCCCACAAAGTGCACACCCAGGGCGGGGGCCGGCACCCCCCCCCCCGCCTCCGGTGGACGCTTTGTCATGGGAGCACGGCGGTGTGGTCTCTGGTGGAAGGCTTTCTTCATTGCCGCTCTTTAGAAGACATCGCTCATCACTGTCGGGTCAGGCTGGTGGTTACTAAGTCACTGTGTGCTGTGTTAACTAGTTGACGCTACAGCAAGCATCATGTCTGTTCGTGCAAAAAGAATTTGGGGCATACAGATTTTTATTTACTAGATTTGCAGACAGGTATGCATTGGGGTTACAATCAGAATCTTCCCAATTGCTAACGCAGCTGGTCCCATGGTTCCCGGCCCCCTTGCTGTTAAATACATTTTCTTTTCTTTTATTTGCTGAAATGGAGAAGTGGGGTAAGTGGGCTGTGGGGGCCCGTGTGTCAGTGGGTTTTGGTCAGGACTGAGACCCCGTGCTGTGCTTAGGCTAGAGCAAGCAGAGGGGGAGTGTTAGACTCTACAGGAGGAAAAGAGAACATTGTCTAAAGAGCAATATTCAATGTTCTAATATAATTTCATGTTTTTCAAAAGAAAAAAAACCCACCCGTACTATTCTTGTAATGCAAGTGGCAGCAAAACTCAACAAAATGATCTTTGGTGCTAGCAGCAATGGGACGTCCCGTAGATGTCTGACTCGAGTGGGGCTCTGGGGGAGAGAGCAGGGGCATCTGCAGCTGGGCTGGAGGAAGGAGGAGACTGAAGGATCCTGGGTGTGGGAGTCTGAGGCCTGGTGCATCCCGCTGACAGAGCTCCTGCCTTGCAGGAGACCAGCTGAGCAGGACCTGGCTCCATGGAAATAAGGGGCTGGCCCTTTAAATCCCTAACCCGGGTGGGGCTGGGTACCTGGAAGACCTGAGCAGGAGGGAGAGTGGGGGGCGAGGAAGTGGGGTGCAGTTCCCCTGGGGTGGGCAGAGATCTGTGGGGAGTGAGCTGGGCAGGTATATGAGGGCAAGTTCAGGCAGAGGGAGAAACACAAAGACCTGAGGAGGGAAAAGTCTCCAGGAGCTGGAAGAACAGCACGGAGGCCGGCAGGACTGGAAATAAGAGGGAGAGAGGTGATGAGAGAGGTGGCCTTGGAGGCACAGGCAAAGAATCTGGATTTCCTTCTACGTGACACCGGGAGCCATGGGAGGGGTGGGAGCAGGGGCGCACCCTGATCTGGTGTATATTTTACAAGGTGAACAAAGTTAGAGAGATGCTGCAGAGGGGACAAGGCGGGCCATCTCTGCGAGGCAGCTCCACCCCGACCCGGGCCATCCTGGCGTGGCCCTCGGCCCAAGGGGTCCTCTGGGGTCCAGCCCCTGGTGTCTCCAGCCCGCTCCTGCTCTGGCCCCTGCAGTTGCCCCCGTGATCCTCCTGGAGTCCCACTGCGCGGCGGCCCGTGACACGGTGCAGTGCCTGTGCGTGGTGAAAGCCAACCCAGAGCCGGCCGTGGCCTTTGAGTTGCCCTCGCGCAACGTGACCGTGAACGAGACGGAGCGGGAGTTCGTGTACGCGGAGCGCAGCGGCCTCCTGCTCACCAGCATCCTCACGCTGCGTGGGCAGGCCCAGGCCCCGCCGCGGGTCATCTGCACGTCCCGAAACCTCTACGGCACCAAGAGCCTGGAGCTGCCCTTCCAGGGAGCGCGTGAGTGGTGTGGCCTTGGGGTGGGAGCCACCGGAGGGCAGGGGGCTCCCCCGGGATCCAAGCTCCCCACCCCACGGCTGACCACCTACCACTGTGCAGGGTCAGGCCATGGAGATGGATGACGTGGTAAGGATTCCATTTTCAGTTTGGAGGGAGTAGTTGCCCTGAATTTGCCTCTACTTTGCTGGCCACATCCCAGGCCCCTCCACAGCTAGAGGGGGTGGGGGACATGCTGGTCAGTTGTGCAACCACATGCCAGTAGCATGACTCTTTTGACCCTTGCCCTGGCCCCAGCCCCTCTTCAAAGAACCCAGGTGTCCTACAACCACCTGAGGGCGCCCCGGTCTTCTCTGTCCCCAGACCGACTGATGTGGGCCAAGATTGGGCCCGTGGGTGCCGTGGTCACCTTCGCCATCCTCATCGCCATCGTCTGCTATATAACCCAGACACGCAGAAAGTGAGTGTGCCTGCCGGGGCTGATCTAGCCATGAGGGAGGGGGTCTCCTGGGGAGCTGCAGGCTGAGGGGTGGGCAAGGGAGGGTGGGTTCCTCTCTGAAAACGTGCAGCTGGATGGGCAAGGAAGGGCTCTCCTGCTCAGGGGAGCCATGGCAGGTCCGAGCCGAGCACTGTACCCGAACCGTGACCTGTTTCCCGCGCTCCATGCCATTGCCTCTGACCTCTGGAACTCTGCGCCCCCCCCAACTCCAGTGTGAGGTGCCCCTGGCTACAGCCATGGCAGCTGTCACAGTTGGTTCCACGGGCCCCACAATTACACACATCTGTGCCAACAGAAACGCTCCCAGTCCCAAACCACACCCACCTGGCACGGCTCTGCTGTGATTTTTCTTCCTTGTGGCACACACACATCAGCCGTCCTCACAATGAATTATCTCCCTGCTACCCACCCTGGCAGCATGAGGGCAGGCAGATCCAGAACATACGAGGGGAACCTGGAGCGGGCAGGCCAGGAGCCCGGGCCAGGGGGTCAGCCAGCCAGGGCAGGAGCCCCACGAGGCAGGGGAGGGACAGGCGGTCACGGGCAGGGGGAGGTCAGTCCTCCTAGAGATCCTGCCTGCTCCATCTCAGGGCGGGGGTCCCACGGGGCTGCCATGTCCTGCCCTACAGAAAGAACGTGACAGAGAGCCCCAGCTTCTCGGCAGGGGACAACCCCCCAGTCCTGTACAGCAGTGACTTCCGCATCTCTGGGGCACCGGAGAAGTATGAGGTGAGGTCCGAGTCCTGCAGCTCCAGGCTGGCTGGGAAACCAGAAGCCAGGGACCCCCAGGGCCAGGGAGGGGCGGGGGAGGCTGAGGGCCAGTGGGGGCGCCTCAGAGGGGCAGAGGGACCTGGCAGGGGAGGATGTGCAGGTGGCTGGCTGCACTTCCCAGCTGAGGCCTGCCCACCCAGGCTGTGACCAAATTTCCTTCTCTGATAGTCCAGAGAGGTCTCTCCCCTGGAATGTCCCTGAGAGCCCCAGGAGGTAGGTTCCGGGGCCTCCGTGTGTGTTCGTCCTCGTCAGACGTTCAGCATGGTCCCGGCTTGAGTCTGGCCCTGCCCAGCGGTCCTGGCCTTGTCTCTGCAGTCCCATTGCTGCTCCCTTGTCTGTGGCCACTGTCCTGTATGTGTCTGGAGGTCCATGTGGGGGTGGGAGGAGGGGACGGGAAGCATGACGGGGAGCTGGAGGTGCCCCTGCGGGGTCTCCCAGATGGAGGGCAGGCACAGCAGACCCAAGGGGAAGGACTGACTGAACTGGGCAGGCCTCTTGGATCAATTGAGCTTTTAGGCAAATCTCAAACTTGGCAATGAGGAGGAGGCTGATGTGCTTAGTGGGAACAGCATGGACAAAGGCCCAGAAGGGGACCTGGTGATTGGGGGGCTAGCAAGGCTGAGCAGGTCCTTGAGAAAGGAGGAGTACACAGAGCCTGGGCTAGCTGAGGCAGCAGCTCTTTGGGCCTGAACTCCAGGGCTGAGGGGCTGCAAGCACCCCTGGCCTTGGCATTGGGAAAGGTGGGGGTGGGACCCTGCCAATGGGCTGCTTCCCTTCCCAGAGTGAAAGGCGCCTGGGATCTGAGAGGAGGCTGCTGGGCCTTCGGGGGGAGCCCCCAGAGTTGGACCTGAGCTATTCTCACTCGGACCTGGGCAAACGACCCACCAAGGACAGCTACACGCTGACGGAGGAGCTAGCTGAGTATGCCGAAATTCGTGTCAAGTGAGGAAGCTGGGGACAGCCCAGATGGCCACCCCCCCTCAGGACCCTTGCTGGCCCCTGGTGGCTGTGGGCTCCCTTCCTCCAGAAAGTAGTGGGGGCTGGGACAGGAAGGGGCTGGGGCAGGTGACAATGAGGTCCCAGGGGGCCTGGCCTCCCCTCCTTCCCAGTTACCCTCCCTAGCACTCCTGCCCCACACCGTGGCTCCCCTCTAACCTCCTTTAACCTCGTCTGTCTGGAGGGGAGCTCTGTCTGTCCGTGTTATTTATTGCTACCCCTGCCTGGTCTCCCACCCCCACAGCTGGCCCGAGGGCCTGTACAAATGGGACATGAAATAAATGCCCTGAAGCCAAGCACTTGTCTAGATCCTGATGATTTCGGATCCACCCTTGGGGAGCCTACCTCTCCAGGTCTCCAGAACAATCACAGAGTTCCTTCTTGCCCTTTGCTGGGCCCTGTGGGGGGCCAGGACCAGGGATTCTAGCCTGAAGCCCAGGCCAGTCACCCTGAAGGAGCTCTTGCCCTGAGCTGGTGCCTGCGGGCTGGGTTTGGCCCACAGCATGCCAAGATTGGCTTCTCAGGGATTTCACAGATTGAGTCTCATTTCTACTGCCACTGCAGACAAACCCTGCAAACTGCCACGAGCTGAATCAGAGTGGGGCTGCCCCTTCTGAAGGGGCATGACTACCCATTTGCCACAGTCACTACCATTCCCTGTTGTCCCACACCTGGTTGGCTTCACTCCTGGACATTACCTCCTGGCCCCTGCAGGTGGAGCCTGGGGACCCCGGGTCTTGGTGTTTGACGAGCCTGGGTTGGTTTCATTGCCATCCCTCAAATTCCTTCTGCACCCGGCAGCTTCAGCCTGTCAAATTTCATTTAATTCAGGAAACATGAATTAGGCATCAGCTGTGTCCTGGGCTCTGGGACTTCTGGGAAAGTGAGACCCCTGAGGCTCAGAGAAGCTTGGTGATTTTCCCAGGGTCCCAGAGCTAGGAAATGGTGCAGCCAGATCCCAGACTCAGTTCTTCTGCTTCAAAATGCACTTTTTTTCTGCCAGGAATTTAAAATGAGCCAGCTTCTCCGGGGTACGTGGTATCAGTAACTCACACTTGTTGAATGCCGACTACGTGCCATCTGGTCCTGTCCACTTTTCCGTTAATCCAGTTACCTCCCCTAACAGCCATGACAACGATTCTCAAAGTGTGGTCCTTGCACCAGTGGCGTCAGCATCATCTGGGAACTTGTTAGAAAGGCAAATGCTCAGCCAGCCCCAAAGGAATCAAAACCTCTGAGGTGGGGGGCCCAGCAATCTGTGTTTTAATGATTCCTCCAGGTGATTCTGATGCCCGCCGAAGGCCAGGAGCCACTGCCCTAAGACGTGGCACATTACTCTCTTCCTGGGGCAGCCGAGGCCCAGAGACAGTAACTCACTTGCTCGAGGTCCTGGGGAGCCTGCCCCACACAGCATCATCCTTGGCATCAAACGTCCCCCAGAGGAGTAGAGAGACTCCTCGCACAAGGTGGCAGCCGGCTCCCGGGGCCTGGCTCTTGCCCCTGTGGGTGCTGACCGCCATTTTGGCGAGCAGGAGTGGGAGCTCGCAGGGACCTGGGGTGCTGAGGGAGCAGTAAGAATAAAGCTGGAAGGCTGGAGGCAATTGGCTCAGGGTTTCCTGAGGAAAGCATTTTCCACTGGTTGTGGAACAAGGCGGTGGCTCCAGGGCAGATGCGGGCAGGGAAGGGACCAGGCCACTCGGCTGGAATGGAAAGGCCTTGCGCGGGAGGAAGGAGGCCATGAGGGCTACCTGGGTTGTGAGTGGCTGGGGAGGGGCCCTCTGTGAGGTCGGTCAGCCAA
The DNA here is from genome assembly GCA_026826555.1 of Tolypeutes matacus. Classification (NCBI taxonomy): domain Eukaryota; kingdom Metazoa; phylum Chordata; class Mammalia; order Cingulata; family Chlamyphoridae; genus Tolypeutes; species Tolypeutes matacus. The sequence goes on along the minus strand of JAKSZT010054566.1, from coordinate 55,452 downwards.
AGGCCCTCCTCTGTGGCCTGCCCCGACCCTGGCCCAGTGCTTGCCCTTTCCTCATAGAGTTGCCAGTCTGGGCGGGGAGAAGGATGTTACATAAATCATCTCACACAATGTCTAGTGCCACTCGTGACCCCCGCACCCCAGGGGCAGTGCAGGGCTCTCACAGCGGAGGAAGGAAGAGTGTGCAGCGTCTCCTGTGGAAGGGGCGTCTTGGTAGGAGCCCACCGGGTCTGGCGTGGCCGCAACCTGCCTGAAGGCCCGGGGAGGAATGTGTTGGGTAAAATCCTAGGACATGACACTGGGCCCGAGGCGCTGGGGAGAGAGGAGTGAGAGGCGCAGCGGGGCGGGCGCTCTGCCCCCACCTCTGCACACGTGCAGGGCTGCCCCGAGCACCTGCCCCTGACAGCAGCCCCTGGCTCCGGCAGGTCGGCTGCAGCGATGCCCGCTGAGGACTTCGCCCTGAAGAGCAGGGCAACGTCAACGGGGGGGGGGGGGGGGGGGGGGGGGTGGAAAGACTTCCTTTTACCTTCATTTTTATGTTTCATTTTAGCAAAAGGAAACCAGCCTATCAAACTGGTGATTTTTTTAAACTTCATTTTCAATTTGATTTCTTCTGGGGGGCGATAAAAACTTAGGATGAGGCTAAGTTAAAAAAAAAAAAAAAGAAAGAAAGAAAGAAAAGAAAAAACAATCAATTGAATGAATTAAAGAAATACATTAAATAAAAAATGTGGCAGGTGACTCACAGACTGGGAGAAAGTCCAGAAGGTCATAGCGAACACCTAAAATTTGAGAAACAACAAAGTCATCTGACTCCCAGACCATCTTTGAAGAGGGACGTTCCATGACACAAACAGGAGATGAACTCAGGGATCACCCTCCTTGATTTTTCCACCCAACACCCGGACCCCACCAAAATTGTCTGTCCCATCCACACAGGCTGACTGAGCTCCTACTGTGTGCCGGCCTGTGCTGGGCTCTGGGACCCAGCAGGGACCGAGCAGACACGCTGCCCTCCTGGGGCTGACATGCCGTGGATGTGACAGCAATGATGAGACTACCAAGATTAGACAGCCAGCAGGCCAAGAGGGAAACCAGAACTAACAGAAGAGAGGCCCAGAGCGTACGGGCCAAGGCTGCTGTTTTGAAAGGGAGCTCCCCTGAGTAGAGAATGGAAGTGGATTCTGGAAGGAGTGCAAAGGCCCCAGGCGGGCGTGCTGAGAGGGAGACCAGCATGCGTGATGGAGCAGGGGTGGAGGCCCAGGAAAGTCTGAGCTTAAAGGGCCCTGAGGACCTTGGGCTGGACCTGGGCTTTTACTCAGAGGGAAATGGGGAGCCACTGCACGACTGTACATAGAGGCGTATTGTGGGGGGGCCTGGGGTTTAAAAGGCAGCTGTATGGGCAAGGGGCATAGGTGATCAACAGAAGCAGGGCCAGGGCTTTGGAGGCCGTGGCAGGTGTCCAAGAGAGAGGAAGTAGAGAGAGATGAGCTGGTGTGATTTACTCACCCTGGAGGTGAGGGAAAGAGGGGAGTCGGAGGGGCTCCGGCCACTTCCTAAGATGGTGAAGATTGTGTTGGGGGAGAACACAAGTGTTTTACTTGGCCATGTTCGCTCCTGGGGAAGGGCTCACAGGGACAGGAGAGGCTCATGGCCCCGGGGTCTGCCAAGCTGAGGAAGAGTCAGAACCCATGACCCAGTGACTCACGCTGGCCGCCTCGAGACGTGGTCAGGTGCACAGACAAGGCCTGACCAGGCTGGAACAGGGATGAGCAGGTGTCACGGTCTCAGACCTTGGGGAGGCACAGACGGGGCCACCCCACGCAGGAGGCAGGGCAGCCAGGCACAGGCCAGGGTTGTGACAGGGACCTCTTTGTCCCTCCGCTCCTGCCAACCTCCCACATCCCTCCTGGCTGAGACGAGCCCTCCCTGGCCTGCCCCCCACCCTGTTCCGAGGACCGTGCCTGGGGCAGGCAGCTCCATTATCTTCACTGATGAAAGGGATCCAGGCTGGCGTTAGCTACTCCCAAGCCTCCTCCCCAGTTAGATGCGGGCAGGGCTAGGCCCTCACAGCAGGACGGAGTGGACGTGGCTGCTCAGGAGTAGCCACGCCTCCTTCCTTCCCCACCCGCACTCTCAGCTCGGGCCTGCTCGCCTCCCAGGCAGGGCAGCAGCCAAGCAGAAACCCCCTTCCCACCCCCGGAGCCTGGGCTGCCTGTAACATCTTCCCTGGGGAGTGGGAGGGGAACAACACGTTGGTCTCAGAGGGCCTCTCTGTCAAGCTCAGGCTCGGGCTGAGTGGCCAGAGGTGTGGCAACCGATGTCACCAGGCAGAGTTGGTCAGCAGAGGGGGTGACAATGTCAGCTCGCATCATGACTGCTGCCACGCAAAGTGCTTTGTGTGCTCATGATTTCTCACAGCACGCCCGGGAGTTGGTGCTTCCGGTGGCACCACCGCCCAGAAGTGGGCAGACTGAGGGGCTCTCACCTGCCTAAGGTCCCACAGCTGACAAATGGCAGAACCGAGTCTGGAACCAGGCTCGTGTGCCGCTGAGTGCTGTGACTCAGTAAGCCTAGGAGGCAGGCGCTATCATGACCCCCGTCTCAGCCCTGAGGAGGGGGCTCACAGGGGCACCCAGTCAGGCTGGGCGGCCGCCCAGGGCTCATGCTGGCTCATGCTTGCCTCCCAATCAAGTCCCCCGAAACGGAGACCACTTACCTCTTCAAAGGGAAAGATGGGATGAAAAACGAAGGCACCAAAGCATCTGTTCTCGGGGGTCCTGCTCCCCTGGCCCTGCCTTCTCCTCGCAGCCATGTGCCTCCAGAAATTACGACACGTCCAGGAACCTATTGCCCAATTTCCTCCTGCTATGAGACTGTGAGCACAAACCTCAGATGCTCCTTGTAGACTACGGGCAGGGATCAAAGAGCCTGGTGGGTCCCCCGCCTGGGAGACCTTCACGATGCTCTCCCCTGACCTCGAGCCCCCCACTGCGATCGCTGCTTAAAACAAACAAACAAACAAAAGACAACCTCTTAGTTTTGAAATAATTACAGATTCACAGGAAGCTGCAAAGATCAAACAGAGGGGTCCCATGTGCCTTTCACCTCGTTTCCCCCAAAGGTTACTTCTTACATAATTTTATACAACATCAAAGCCAGGAATTTGACATCGGTACCGTGTGTGTACCATTCTAAGGCACTTTGTCACCTCTGCAGACTCCGTAACCCCCACTACAATCAAGATACAGAATTATTCCAATACTGCACAGGTCTCCCCGCTGCCAGCCCCTTTTTAGTAACATATACCCCCTCTCCCCCATCATTCCTCACCCCTGGCAACCAGTAATCTGTTCTCCATCTCTATAATTTTGTCATTTCGAAAATGCTTCATAAATGGAAGCATAAAGGATGTGACCCTTTGAGATGAGATTTTTTTTTCAGTCAGTCTAATGCCCTCTGGGTTCATCCAAATTATTCCATGGATCAATACTTCATTCCTTTTTATTGGTATGTAGCATAGCATTCCATGGTAAGGAGGGCTCAGTGGGTGTTTAGCCATGCACCTACTGAGGGACATCTAGGATGTTTCCAGATTTTGGCTATTACGGATAACGCTGCTAGGAACAACCTTTTACAGATTTTGGTGTGGATGTAAGTTTTCATTTCTTGGGGATAAATGCCCAGGAGTGTGATTGCTCAGCTGTTACGGTAAGTGTGTGTTAGGTTTTTTAAGAAACTACCAAACAGTTTTCCAGAGTGGATGTACCATTTTCCATTCCCACCAGTTCCTCTGCATCCTCATCAACATTTGGTATTGTCCTATTTTTAATTTTGCTCTTCTATTGGATGTGTAGTGTTATCTCGTCATGGTCTTAATTTGCATTTCTCTAATGGTTAGTGATGTTGAACATCTTCCCAAGTGCTTATTTGCCATCTGTATATCCTCTTCGTGAAAGGTCTCTTCATGTCTTTTGCTCATTTTCTAATTTGATTGGTTTTTATAATATATATAACAGCTTTGCTGACATAACTCACATGCCATACAGTGGTTTTTATTGTATTAAGAGACTTGTGCAATCATCATCACAATTTCAGAATGATTTTTTTCACCCTGTTAGCAGTCACACCCCATTTCCCCTCAGCTTCCAGCTCCCAGCTCTATGCAACATCTAATCTATTTTATTATTTAAAAAAATTTTTTTTTGTTTTCCTTTTTTGTTTTACTTTTTAGTTTATTTTTCTCTAATCTACTTTATATCCCTATAAAATTTGCCTTTTTGGGACCTTTCATATGAATGGAATATATAATATGTGGCCTTTTGTGACTGGCTTCTTTCATTTAGTATAATGCTTTTGAGGTTCGTGCATGTTGTAGCACATATCAGTACTTCATCCCATTAAACTCCAGACTAACATTTGTATGGATATACATTACTTATCCATTCATCATTTGATGGACATTTGGCTTGTTTCCACTCTTTGGCTATTATGAATAATACTGCTATAAACATTTGCGTTCAAGATTTTGGCTGGACTTTTTTTTTCATTTCTCTTGTGTATATACCTACAACTGGAATTGCTGGGTCATATGGTAACTTTATGTTTAACTTTTTTTTTTTTTTTTTTACCGGGAGGTCCCAGGGTTCGAACCCGGGTCCTCCATGTGGGAGACAGACGCCCAGCCATTTGAGCCACATCCGTCCCCTTGTTTAACTTTTTGAGGAACTCTTTAGATTGTTTGGTTTTTTTAATGTTGAAATTTGAAGGTTCTTTATATATTCATTCTAGATATGAATCCTTTGTCAGATAAGTGGTTTGTGAATGTTTTCCCCTATTCTATAACATGTCTTTTCATTTTCTTACCAGGGTCTTCTGCAGCGCAAAAGTGTTTAATTTTGGTGAAGTCTAATGCATCATTTCTTTCTTTTCTTTTCTTTTCTTTTTTTTTGGGGGGGAGCAAATAATTTTTAATGTTTTTTTTTAACACGAATATACTGGAGATTCATGCAATGCTACCAGCATTGGATGCAATCCTGGGCCACAAGTCTGCACACTCCTTTGCAACTGGTCCTGTGATAGCAGACCCTTTCATCTCTCCTTTATTATTTACTATGACCCCTGCATTATCTTCAAAATAAAGGAACACACCGTCTTTTCTCCGATATGACTTTCGTTGTCGAATGACCACTGCTGGATGGACCTTCTTTCTGAGTTCTGGTTTGCCCTTCTTGACTGTGGCCATCACCATGTCACCCACACCAACAGCAGGAAGTCTATTCAGTCGTCCCTTGATCCCCTTTACAGAGATAATATACAGATTTTTGGCGCCTGTGTTGTCAGCACAGTTGATCACAGCTCCTACCGGAAGACCCAGGGAAATCCAGAATTTTGCACTGGAGGACCCACCACGTCCTCGCTTCGACATCTTGAACGCCGGAAAAGGACAGAAAGCCTTTCTTTTCTTTTAGAAAGAACTGGTGTCATTTCTAAGAACTCTTCACCAAGCCCTAGGTCTCAAAGATTTTGAGTTGATTTTAGTGTAAGGTGTGAAGTTGAGGTTTAGGTTCTTTTTTTTCTTTTTGCCTATGGGTATCTAATTAATTGTCCCACCACCATTTGTTGAAAAGACTATCTTTCCTCTATTGAATTGCTTTTACACCTTTGTCCAATCCAGTAGGGCTATTTCTGGGGTCTCTATTCTGTTCAGTTGATTTATGTGTCTATCCCTCCACCAATACTTCACAGTCTTGATTATTGTAACATTAAAATAAACCTTGAAATTGGGTAGAGTGAATTCTTCCCCTCTGTTCTTCTTCAGAAATATTTTCTATTTTAGTTCCTTTGCCTTTCCATATAAATTCTAGAATAATCTTGTCTATACCTACAAAATATCTTGCTGGATATTGATAGGAATTGCATTAAACCCATATATCAGTTTGGGGAGAACTGACATCCTTACTATGTTGACTCTTCCAATTCATGACCACACTATGTTTCTCCATTACTTAATTTTACTGTTATTATTTTGTAGGAGGTACTAGGGATTGAACCTGGGACCTTGTGCAGGTGAAGCAAGCACTCAACCCCTGAACTGCAGCAGCTCTACTCTCCATTAATTTAGATTTTTCAGAAAAATCTTTCTTCAGTGTTTTCAGTTTTCAAAATACAAGTCCTATACATGTTTTCTTAGATTTACTCCTAAATATTTATTTATTTATTTATTTTGGAGTGAATGTAAATGGAATTGTATCTTAAATTTTGGTTTCCACGTGTTCATAGTATACAGAAATGTGACTGAGTTTTGTGTGTTGGTCTTGTATTCTACAAACTTGCTGAACTCATTTATTAGTTTTAGAATTTTTTGTAGATTTCTTGTGATTTTTCTACATATACCAACATGTCATTGGCAAATAGAGTTTTATTTCTTCCTTTCAGATCCATATACCTTTTCTTGCCTTACTGCTCTGGGAAGAATTTCCAGTACTATGTTGAGTAAGAATGGTGAGAGTGGCTATCCTTGCCTTTTTCCTGATTTTAGGGGAGAAAGCACTCAGTCTTTCAACATTAAGTATGTTAGCTACAGTTTCGTACATTAGTTGTAGGTTAACATGTTGAGAAAATTTCTCCTCTATACCTAGTTTTCTGAGAATTTTTATCATGAATGAGTGTTGACTTTTTCAGCAACAATTGATATAATCTTGTGATTTTCTTCTTTATCCTGTTAATATAGTGGATCACATTGATTGATTATCAAATATTGAACCAGCTTTGTATCCCTGAAATAAACCCCACCTGATTATGGTGTATAATTATTTTTATATATTGCTAAATTCTATTCGCTAGTATTTTTTTTTTATTTTAAAGATTTATTTATTTACTTTATCCATTTTAACCCCCCCTTTCCCCATTTGCTGTTTTGTGTCCATTCACTGGGCAATCCTCTGTGTCTGTTTCCTGCTATCTCTTCCCATCCTCCTCCTCCAATCTTCACCAGGATTCGATCCTGGGGACCTCCGATGTAGGAGAGAGGTGTTCTGCCACCTGCGCCACCTCAGCTCCTGGCTGCCGGAGCTTTCAGAGCATCTTGTCTCTCCCCTGCATCTCTCTCTTGTTGCGTCATCATCTTGCTGCACGGCTCCCGGGGCCTGGCAGCTCACCGGCACACAGAGCCTGGCAGCCCATGCGCCTTCTATATATATATTTTTTATTTTACCGGGAGGTCCCGGGAAACGAACCCAGGTCCCTCCATATGGCAGACGGACGCCCAACCATTTGAGCCACATCCGCCCCCCTCGCTAGTATTTTGTTAAGAATTTTTATGTCATATTCATAGGGTTATTGGTCTGTAGTTTTCTTTTCATTTTCTTTTCTTTCCTTTTCTTTTTCCTGGTATCAAGGAAATTCTGGTTTCATAGAATGAGTTGAAGTGTTTCCTCTTCTATTTTCTGGAAGGGATTATGTAGAATGTGTTTATTCTTCTTTAAATGTTGAGTAGAATTCTCCAGTGAAACCATATGGGCCTGGAGATTTCTTTTTGGGGGAGTTTTTTAATGACCTTAATAGCTATAGGACTATTCAAATCATCTAGTTAATATTGGATGAGTTGTAGTACTTTGTACTTTTTGAGGAATTGGTTTACTTCATCTAAGTTGTGTAGAGTTGTTTGTAGTATTACTTTATTGTTCTTTTGATGCCTGTAGGATATTCAATTATACTCCTGTTTAATTCTTTCATATATATATTTTTTAATTTTTTTAAAAGAATCTTAAATTACATAAATGTTACGTAAAAAATGTAGGGATTCCCATATGCCCTGCTCCCCATACCTCCTACATTTTCCCACATAAACAACATCCTTCATTAGTGTGGTACATTCATTGCAATTGATAAATGTGTTTTGGGGCATTGCCACTGAGCATGGATTATAGTTTACATTGTAGTTTACACTCTCTCCCACACAATTCTGTATGTTATGGGAAGATATATAATGACCTATATCTGTCGTTGCAATGTCTGTCAGGACAATTCGCAAGTACCGAAAATGTTCCCGTATTACCGGTGTTTTTCCCTCTCCTTGCCCTCAGAGTCTCCAGTGGCCACTGCCTCCACATCAATTTTGTAATTTCTTCCATTGCTAGAATCACAATATGTCTATAGTAGAATACCAGTAAGTCCACTCTAGTTCATAGTTCATTCTCCAATCCTGAAATTTCTGGGATGGTGATGTCCACTCCACCTCTAATTGAGAGGGGGTTTTGATCCCCTACAGCCGATGAATGGGACTCTCTTGCTTGCAGTTGTAGGCTCTCTCGCTTCCTTGGTATGGTGGTTGTCCATCCTCATCTCCTTGTTAGTTGTCCTGGGTGAGTCCAATGAACCGGAGAGTAGGTGTAGCAACTCCACAGAGGCTCAGAGCCCAGCTGGCACATGGACAGCCCAAAGATTTAAGTCTCTTGGAGGTACACTTACCAACTCCAGCACCAACTATAGGTTCAAATAGAAGGGACAGAAGAGCCATGTGTAGGGAAGTCATAACTGAGTCCAACTCTGTCACTCAGGAGCACAAACTCCAAAGTAGGGCCCACTGGCAAGGCACCAAACTCTGGAGCTATCTTCCCTGACCATAGGACCTGGGTGTCTCCAGAGCCCTCAGGAGCCCCACTACTTGGGGTAGTATCCACTTTGGCAGTCTATGAGATCCTGCTGAGATGTGCATGAGCATTACTTCTGGGATGATCTCCCGACTCACTTTGAAGTCTCTTAGCCATATAAACTCATTTGTCTTTACCTTTTCCCCCTTTTATTTGAGGTCTTTTTCCAGTTGCATTGCTAATTGGTGCTTGGTAGTAATCCCTCAGTGCCAGGGAGCTGTTTAATTCTTGATGTTAGAAATGTGTGTCTTCTCTCCTTTTGTGTCAATATTGCTGACAAAGTTTGTCAATTTTATTGATCTTTTCAGTGACCAGATATTTTATATTCTCTAGTATTTTCCTGTTTTCAGTTTCATTGATTTCTACTCGTATATTTATTATTCCCTTCCTTCTTCTTGCTTTAGATTTATTTTGCTCTTTTTTTTTTCTAGTTTCCTGAGATGGGATCTTAGACTACTGATTTAAGACTTTCCCTCTTTTCAAATGTAAATGTTTAGTGCTATAAATTTCCTTCTTGTACTTGAGCTGCATTTCACAAAATCTGCTAAGTTGTATTTTCATTTTTCATTCAATTCAATATATTTTTTCATTTCCCTTGAGATTTCCTATTTGAACCATGGGATTATTTAGAGGTATATTGTTTAGTTTCTAAGTGTTTGGAGATTTTTCTGTTATCTTTCTGTTATTCATTTCCAGTTTGATTCCATTGTGATTAGAGAAATACTCTGTATGGTTTCACTTCTTTCTAGTTTTCCAAAGCTTGTTTTATGGTCCAGGATATGGTTTATCTTGGAATATGGTCCATGGGTGCTTGTAAAGGATGTGTGTTCTGCTGTTGCTGGGCACAGTGCTCTATAAATGTTGATTAGATCCTGTTGGCTGATGGTGGTGTTGAGTTCTTCTAGAACCTTGTTGATTTTATGGCTAGTTGTTCTATAAATTGTTGAGAGAGAGTTCATATTGAAATCGCCAACTATAATGTAAATTTGCCTATTTCTCTTTTGATTTCTACCTGTTTTTGCTTTACATATTTTGAAGGTCTGTTGCTGGTACACACACATTTAGGATTACTATGTCTTCTTGTGGAATGACCCTTTCCTAATTATAAAGTGTCCCTCTCTGTCCCTGGTAATTTTTTTTTGCTCTTCAGTCTATTTTATCTGTTCTTAATAGAGGCACTCTTATTTTCTTTTGATTAGTGTTTGCATAGTAAATCTTTTTCCATTTTTCTAACTTGCAGTCCACCTATGCCATTATAATTGAAGTTATCTTCTTGCAGATAGCACATAGTTGGATCATATTTTTAAACCACTCTGCCAATCTCTGTCTTTTAATTTGTGTATTTAGACCATGTAATTATTATATGTTAAGGCTTAAGTCTGCCATTTTATTTTTTGTTTTCTCTTCATCCTTTCTAGTATTCGTTTCTCTTTTCTTTTTCCTGCTTTACTGTGTGTTTTTTTGCACATTTTATTAAAGTTCCATTTTAATTTATCTCTAGTGTTTTTGAGTGAGTAGGAGTAGTAGCATCCCAGTGAGGAGGAGGAGGAATGCTTCCTTACCACTTTATAGCTGTTCAGTGGTTGACCTACATATTACATTATATGGACTTATCAAAATCCAGTGTTGACGTTTTACCAATTCATGTGAAGTATATATAAACCTCAATTCACTTTACACCCTTTCACCCTCCCCTGCTTCTAATATAATTGCCTTAAATATTTTCTCTATGTGCGTTGAGAACCACATCAGACAGGGTTACAATGTAAGCTCAAGAGGAAAAGGGAAGTCCATTGTATTTACCCCTATATTTGCTCTTTCTGTGTCCTTTCTTCTTTCCTGATGTTTCAAGTTTCCTTTTGTTATCATTTCTATTCTGTTTAGAAAGCTGAACTTCTTTTAGCCATTCTTTTAGGGTTAGTCTCTGCTGGCCATAACTTCTCTTTGTTTTCCTTCATCTGAGAATGTCCTTAACTTCCCCTTCATTTCTGAAGGATATTTTCACAAGATAAAGGATTCTGGATCAACAGTTCTCTTCTTTTATCACCTGAAAAACGTGGCACTTCTCTATGGCCTCCATGGTTCCTGATGACGAATCCACTGTAAGTAATGCATAGTTTCTCGCTGGCTGCTTTCAAGATTTTATTCTTTGTTTTGGTTTTCAGAAGTTTGACTATGATGTGTATTACATGGATTTCTTTGGGCTTATCCTGTTTGGGGTTCACTCAGCTTCTTGAATCTGTAGATTTACATGTTTTGTTGTTGATGTTGTTGTTTTACAAATTAGGGAATTTTTCAACCATTATTTCTTTGAATGCTTTTTTAGCCCCTCCCTCTTTCTCTTCTCCTTCTAAGACTCCAGTGACACAAATGTTAGATCTTTTGGTTCAATCACACATGTCCCTGAGGCTCTGTTCATTTTTTTCAGTCAATTTTCTCTCTGTTGTTCAGATTGGGTAATTTCTATTGTTTCATATTTCCTAGTTCATTGATTCTTTCATCTGTACTTTCCATCCTGCTATTGAGAACATCCATTAAATTTTTTATTTTAGTTTAGTTTTTAGTTCTAAAATTTCCCTTGGGTTTTTTGTTTGTTTGTTTTACTTTTTGTTTTTAAACAGGATGGCTACAAAAATAATACAAATCCAATAAAGAGAAATCCAACAAACCCTCGCCCCCCAGATACTCAGATCCACCAATATTAACATTTTACCTCATTTGCCTTATCATTCTTTCCATTTACCTGTTTATCAACCCATTTTCTGAACACTTGAAGGCAGGTTTTATACATCACTCTGCTTGAACACTTAATACTGCCATGTACATTTCCTAAGAACAAGGATATTCACTTGTGTAACCAGCTTAAGTGCAGTTATCAAATTCAAGAAATCTGACATTGCTATAAAGCTTATAGTCTATATTTCAAAGTTTTCATAAGTTCCAATAATGTCTTTTTGAGCCTTTTTCCCTCCCTTATTACACATCCCATCCAGGATAATATATTTCACTTAATTGTCATTGTCTCTTTAGTTGTTCTTTTTTTTTTTTTTTTTTTTTAATAATTGCAGGGACATATATATAACATAAACTTTCCCATCTCAACCATTCCCAAGCATACCATTCACAATGTTGTGGTGTCCTCACCACCTTCCATTACCCAAAATTTCCCATCTTCCCAAACAAAAACCCTATACCCATTATGCATTAACTCTCTAGTCCCCCTGCCTCCTGCCCCTGGCAACGTATAGTATACTTTCTATCTCTATGAGCTTGCAAATGCTCTGATAGTTTCTCTGTAGTTACCATGGAGCTTAAATTTAACATCCTAAATCTATAACAATTTTGTTTGTTTTGATACAAACTTAACTTCAATAGTATACACAAACTATGTTCCTCTGCCCCTCTGTTCACCCACCTTTATGTAGTTCTTGTCACAAACTATGTGTTTATACATTATGAGTCCAAAACCACTGATTTCTCACTACATTTACACATTTGCCTTTTAGATCCTTGATTTACAAACAAAAAATTCAGCAGTACTTGCATTTGTATTTATCCATGTTGTTAACCTTATTGAAGGTTATTTCTTCATGCAGCTTCAATCTATTGTCTATTGTCCATTCCTTTCAACCTACAGAGCTCTTTTTAGTATCTACTGTAGGGCTGGCCTAGCAGTGACAAACTCCCTCAATTTTTGTTTATTTGAGAATGTCTTAATTTCTCCTTTATTTCTGAAAGACCTTTTTGCTGGATATAGATTTCTTGGTTGTCAGTTTTTTGCTTTCAGCACTTTAAATATATCATCCCACCACTTTCTTGTTTCCATGGTTTCCAATGAGAAATTGGTAGTTAATCTTACTGAGACTCCCTTGTACGTGACACATTGCTTCTTTCTGGCAGCGCTCCGAATTTTCTCTTTATCTTTTGCATTTGACAGTTTGATTGTAATATGTTGTGGTATGGGTCTATTTAGGTTTCTGCTGTTTGGGGTTTTTGTGAAGGGTCTTGGGTGTGTATATTCATATCTTTTGTTAAATTTGGGGAGTTTTCAGCCATTATTTCTTTGAATGTTTTCTCTTCCCCTTTCTTCTTCTGGGACTTCCATGATGTATATATTGGGATGCTTGATGGTGTCTTACAGGTTCCTCAGGCACTGTTCACTTTTCTTCATTCTTTCCTCTTTCTACTCCTCAGACTGGATGATTTCAATGATCTTATCTTCAAGTTCACTGATTCATTCTTCTAGCAGCTCCAATCTGCTCTTCAACCCCTTTAGCAAATTTTAAATTTCTGTTACTGTGGTCTTCAACTCTGTTTAGCTCTTTTTCATAATTCCATCTCCCTATTGATATTTTCTTTGTGTTCAGTATCATTTTCCAGATTTCCTTTAAATCTTTGGACATATTTTCCTTTGGGCATATTTATCTTTGAGTATATTTAGGACCATTTTTAAAAAAGTATTTGTCTGGTATTTCCCAAGTCTGATCCTCCTCAGTGATGGTTTCTAATGCTATCTTTTCCTTTGCATGGGTCCCTTGGATTTTTGCTTATAGCTTCTATATCTTTGCTGAGACTTTCTATTTTTTTCACCTATTTTAAACATGTTCATAACTGCTCGTTGAAGCATTTTGAATATGGTTGCTTTAAGATCCTGGTCAGATAGTTCTAATATATGTGTCATCTTGTTGTTGGTATCTGTGGATTATTTTTCCTCATTCAGTTTGAGATCTTCTTTGTTTTTAGTATGATAAGTGATTTTCAGTTGAAACACGGACATTTTGGACATTATGTTATAAGACTCAGGATTTTAATTAAATCTTGTGTTTTGACAGGACTCCTCTAACATCGCTCTAGTGAAGTGAAAGGAGGTGCACCACCTTGTTACTGCCCAGTGGGATTAGAAGTCCAGATTCTCCACTTGGCCTCCACTGATATCTAGCAGGGGGCGTGCCTCATTCCTGCTGGCTGGGGGTGGTAGTTAAGGCTTCTCACTAGGCATCTGCTGATACCCTCTGGCTGGGAGGGGAGGGATACTTCATTACTGCTTCCCATGAAGCTTCCACTGGCTCTGTGAAGGGTGGCCTTGTTACCACTGAAAAGTGGTAAAAATCCTGACTCTCTATTAGGCCTCTTCTGACAGCATCCCAGTGAGTAGGAGGAGGAATGCTTGCTTACCACTGGGTGGGGATAGAAGTACAGGCTTTCCATGTGGTCTCCACTAACACCATAGAAAGGGTGGGGATGAAGTTCTCAGTTCTACATTCAGCCTTCTCTGGAACCACTCTAGCAGAGGTGGGGGGTAGAGCAGGAGGGAGATGGAGAGGATAGGTTTCTCATTACAGCCTGGAAAATATGGAAGTTTAGGTTCCGTATTTGGCTTTTGCTGGCAGATGTGGGGTTGTGGTTTTTTTCTGTAGTATTTGGCTAGAGTAGAGTGGTTTTGCCTGAAAGTTTTCTGTCTTGCCAGGATGCCCCTTTTCTGGTTCTTTGGCCAGAGAAAGCAGATTTATGCTGGAATGTTTTTTTTTTTACTGTGCCCATGGGTATTTCTGGGTTGCCAGCATCTACACTATCTACTATCTGAGATTACAGAGCAAAAAGAAAACCAGGAAACTCACTACCATATCATCTTCAGGTCCCAGGGTCCCTAGCTAAACTGCCTCTTCTCTCCACCCAGAGTCAGCTTATCATCTTCTTCTTCTTTTTCGTTTTTTTTTAGGTACTGGAGCCGGGTTTGAACCTGGGACCTTGTATGTGGGAAGCCAGTGCTCAACCACCGAGCCATGTTAGCTCCCCTGAGTTGGTTTTTTCATTTGTTGTTTGTTTATTTGTTTTGTTTTATTTTGTTTTTAGGAGGCACCAGGTACCAAACCCAGGACCTCCCATGTGGGAAGCAGGTGGCTCGATTGCTTGAGCCACATCCACTCCCCAGAGTCATCTTCTTATGCTTGTTTTATATATAAATATAATGTCCAGGGGTTTTGGGTTGTACTTAGCAGGAAGAATAGGGAAAAGTAAGTCTACTCCATCTTCTCAGAATGAGCTCACTGCTTTGTGAAGGAGTTGTTCTTCATTCCTTCTGTTTCCTTCCCAATAGCTGGCAGCCAGTAGGCTGAGGTGGCACAAGAGTGGAGATTTCGCAGAAGCCTCTTAGATCATCTGTAGGATTTGCATGGCCTTGTGCTCTCTGTTTCCTGTACAAAGACATTCACTGATCAGAAGCCTGATACAAGTGGGGAGGTTTCAGTGTCAAGACTTTTCCTTTCAATAACACTTTGCACAAAATATCTTTTTCTTTCCTGACATCTCACTGTCCTTCCCTCAGCCCTTGGGGACTGCTGCAGCATCAGTGTAAGTGGTCAGATTTTCCACCCTTCATGTCCATGGAAAGAAACTGGAAGGCGTCACTAAACTACAAATACTTTCAAGTTGACATTCTTCTGCAGGCTGACAGTTCTAATCTTGAGTCATTAATAAATGAGCATTTCCTGAGAGTTGGCAGAAGGGGAACCGGCTCTGAAACACATCTGTTGTGGAAAATCCATAACCTGAAACTAAGAACTGACCATAGATATTCAAGTGTTCCTTCTAAGCTTCCAAGTTCTCATCCTCTCCACGGTTTCTTTTCCTCATGCTCCAAATCGTCATGCCTCTTGCTCATGCTCGGAGCCACAGAGGGGGCAGGGGGCGTGGCCAAGGAAGGTGAAAATCAAGGACTGTGCTTCCCCTTTCACTCTCAGATGCTGCGAGGGTCCTTAAAGGAGGAGGACGTGAGGAAACAGGTAAAAACCATTTTGCTCTCTTTTGCATCCAACAAGCAAGTGTGAAGCAGCTTTCACACTGTGTGCTGGGCACAGTTCTCAGGGCTGGGACCTCCCTTCTTCTCTCCTGCCTGTGTTACAACAGCTTAGACCATGAGCATCCTGCTTGCCAGACTTGGCAAGTCTTCCGAGAGTAGGACAGGGTCCCTGGATACCACGAAGAAACTGTGCAGTCAGGGTGGCTGGTTCTGACATCCTGCAAGACTCTAAGCAGGTCTGTGCTGAGGCTGCAGGTCAGGACAGGGTGGCCTTTCGTATTAGTGGCTATTGCCCCAACCTCCATGCCTCCCCCTGCCTCCCCAGCCTTCCCAGGCCTGAGGCCCCACTTCTTACACTCCAGAATCTGCCTGGAGCTCCTTGGGGTAAGCATGCATCCCACCTGTCCTGGGGTCCTCACGCAGGCCCTGAGGACGATGTGGCAAGTGGGGACTGGTGGGGCGGGGGGCACAAAGGCTCAGCTCCCCACGGTTGGTCTTGGCCACAGGGACTGGAATCTAGTCCTTGCCACAGCCTTTGTGGGAACCCTAGAGAGGACCCCAAGGGGCATTCCTCAGAACACAGACCCTGCCAAAGCTCTTTGTGGGAAACATAAAATAGATCTCATGGCCGAGGAAGTGTGGAGATTCGCTGCACATACACAAGCTTATCAAAGGCTTTGAAAAGTCCTCTGGTAAAGCATCCTGTTTAACTTTTGTAGCCCAGTTTTTCTCAAATGGATGTGACTTGGGAGGTTTTTTTTTGGGGGGGGGGGTTTAACACTGTTAGCACCTGAATAGCTGGTGTCACCTCTGCCTGGAGAGTCTGGCCCCTGGCTCATGCCGGCCCAGCCCAACAACCCCTATGTCTGGGGACAGAACCCCCTTCCTGCTTTCAGCAAGCAGTTTAGCATCCCCCACACCCAGTTCTGGACCCAGCAGCACTTGGCATGAGCCAAGAAGTCTGAGGATATAAACAGCCAGAGTGGGGAGGGGCGGGGGGCAGATATCGAAGCGTGGGAAATGCTGGTGGGGCAGGCGGGAGGGGAGCAGGTCTGTGCTGGGGCAGGAGACACACTCTATTAGCACATCCTGCTGGCTCCCGGGGGACCCGCACAGAAGGTACAATCATGTAAATTGGGACTTAAATTTAACTCTATGTAAATTTAACTCTGTCTAAAAAGTCTCTGCACAATATGAAGAGAGAGATGGGGAGGAGCTGCAAACCAGGGGCCTTTGGGCTGCCTCCAGCCTACCAACAGGTTTGGTTTGGCCAGCACAGATATTGTGTTTTGTTTTTAAAGCAGGACATTTGACAGGAAAATCTGGCTTCCTACTTCTCTTGGAAGAGTGGAAGATGGGGCAGTGGGGAGCTCGTGCTCCCATTGGCAACCAAAGTCTAGAACTGGAAGACAGTTACCCACTTTAGATAAGCGCTTACTAAAGTGACTTATCTCAAGTCCCCACCTGATCGATTCATGTTTCCTGTCCAGCCCTGGGGGCATCTGAGTGGAACTCTTGGGCCACATTCTCCTAAGTCCTTCCAGGCCCCTTTAAACGCCCTCCTGGCACAATGCCTCAGTTTTGGTTTTGGAGTTTGGTGTTTTTTTGTTTTTGATTTTTCCTCTTGTCTTTAAAATCAAGGTTTGAGCATGTCTCTCCCCTGTGTAACACCCTTCACTTGTAGTCCCAGGGGGAGCTCCAGGTTACCCAGAACCTGGCATTAGAGAGGCTCCCCGTGGTTTGGTCCCACTGAAAGCCTGAGGGCTGGGCAGGGAGTTTATAAACTAATAGATGGATGGATAAATGGAGGGACGGAGGGAGAGGGAGCCTAAGAATGGGTGCTGGGAGGACAGAGAGGCTGGCCACAGGATGCTTGGGCTGAAGGGAGAGGCCCAGCATACGCAGAAAAGTCCTGGGGAGCACCCAGAATTCTGCATCTCCGCCACACAACCAGACATGGTCCTCCCGGGGTTAGAGAAAGGGGTGGGAGCTCAGTGCGGTGAGCAAGAAAAGCAGCCTGGAAAAAGTCAGTGATCAACTGGCTCAAAGACAAACTCTTCCCTGGGCAGGCGTCCACCTATACAGGACACCATGCGTCTCCTTGGTCCCTGGCTCCTGCTCTTTGGTAAGGACTGTGGCCGAGGCGGGTACCTGGGTTCTGGGATGGCAATGGGAGCTGTTGAAGGTGGAAAGATCTGGAGCAGGGAAGAGTCAATGTGGGGTGAGGTTGGCAGAGGCAGGCTATAGACACGCTTCTCTCTTTGGGTATCTCCCTAGCTCCTCCTCTCTCCTCAGTGGAGAGTCTTTACTCCCTTGGAAGCCCTCCCTACCCCACAATAATGCTTTCTGATCATTGTGATGGGTTCCAGAGTACTTGGCTTTCTCTGACTCCCATAAGTGGAAAGTTGAACACCCCAACACTCTGTACACCTGGAAGGGGGCTTGCGTCTGGATTCCCTGCAGCTTCGTGATCCCAGTGTCCCCAAAACTGCTGGAAAACTTTACTCTGTACCGCAATTACGATTATGACAAAGACACCAAGACCTTTACGGGGACCATCCTCTATGAGCGCCGAAAGGCCAAGGAGGTCACTTCTGGCGGGGGAAGGGTGCGGTACATAGGAGACGACAAGCGCAACTGCAGCCTGAGCATCAACCCGGTGGGCATCGAGGACAGCGGTTGGCTGGGGCTGCGGATGATGTCGGAGACTGACAAGTGGATGGAGAAAATAAACCTCAATGTCTCTGGTAAGGCTTTGGAGGAAGGGAACCTGGGCCTCAGGCAGGCACAAGGAGGGAGGCTAGAAAGAACTCGACTCCCTGGAGCAGGGGTTGGACACAAACCGAGATGCCTGCAGAGGCCAGGCCAGGGATGCCGGCGAGTGACCCGGGTGGCACCAGACAAAGGGGCCTGAGCCCACCACTTGCCTCCACCGGGGGGCTGCCCCTTGGCTCCTATCCAATGGGAGTTCCAGGTCGGCAGATCTGGTTTTTCAAGAGAAGCTGGAAATCTGCATTTTCAAGTGAAACCTCCAAATATGTTAATGTTGGTGAGGCATTCTAATTTTAGTTATCCCTTGAATATTCTAATCCCCTTGACTATTCTATCCCTTGAATATCCCTCGAATATTCTAATTCTAGTTATCCCTTGAATTATTATCTATTTAGCAATTGATGTGGCCCCTGCCCTAGGGAGTCTGGGCTCTGAACCACAGCCTGCTCTTTGGTGGGTGGTTCTGAGCCCCTGGGCCCTGCAATCTGAAGGGTACCCCAGCCCAAAGGGTGGCAGAGATTGGCCCATCCACGAGGGGGCGCTGTGCGTGGATGTCTCCAACAGTGTGGCCATTAAACAAACAGAAGTTCATCAGTAAAGCTAAGAAATAGGCATTGAACTAAACTTAGGGAGGAAATATCTTGAGAACAGAGTGGCCATCAGGCAGCGTGAATGAAGTAAGTATGAAATGCAATTCCTAAGGAGGTTTAGCATTTGCAAGACCTTTCAGAGTCTTTCAGCTGAGCAAAGGTGATTGGAAGCAGAGAAAGGCAGGACTGGAGAGAGATGGAAGGGATAGCTGAGGGGTTATTTGGGGCAGGAAGTCTGTCTGAAGCGGGTTGTAAGAGGCTCGTAGCCATTGGGCCTGCAGTCCCCCAGACCTCCAGCAGGGTCCCTGCTCTTCTGCAGAAACGCCTCTTTCACCGCATATTCAGCTCCCTCCGGAAATCCAAGAGTCCCAGAACGTCACTCTGACCTGCTCGCTGAATTTCGCCTGCCCTGGGTACCGGATCCAATTGCAGTGGTCCCTGGACGAGCCGGCTGTCACCTCGACTTCGCTGTCCACCAAATCCGTCTCCACCCAGAGCCGGCTCACGTTCCATGCACAGTGGACCCACCATGGGAAGATCCTGACCTGCCAGCTGTGGGATTGCGATGAGATGCGGATGCTCTCTGAGGAGACGGTGCAGCTGGATGTGAAGCGTGAGTCTCCCGGGGCTCCCATGGGAAGGACAAGGTCCTTGTCATTTCTTCCCAACTCACCAGTGGGCATGAGACTAACAGGAACCACGGAAGGAAAATGTAATCAATCTGTGGTCCCCCACAGGCAAGATCTGTGTTCCCTGCTGCCTGCCGTGGTGTTTCAGGAAACAGCTTCTCTTTAGCATCTACTTTGGTCTAACAGAATAAAGTAACTTAATCTATCCTCAAGCCACGGCATGACCGGGGCATCACTTGCTTAGTATCTTTTCACATCATGATTCTGTGCCTCATTCTTTCATTCAATAAACATTTACTGCACACCTACTAGGTGCCCGGCCCTGGTATGGCTGCCAGGGACACAGCAGGAAACAGACAAAGCTCTAGCCCATGAGGAGCTGGCATTACAGTGAAGGGACAGATGAGAAATAGATTAACAATATGGACTACAATGTTAGGCAGTGATATGAGTGTATTAAGAACAAAGAAATCAGGGTTAGGCCAGGGTTAGGACAGAGACCTCTCTGAGGAAGGTGAACATCTGAGCTAAGACCTGATGAAGGGAGGGACTGAGTCGGGACATTTGGGAGAGGAGAGTCCTGGGGACAGGAAAGAGCAAGTACAAAAGCCCAGAGGTGGAAACTTGCTTGGTGTGTCTGCAACTGAGCGAGAGGGTCAGGCTGACGCGTAGGGAGCCAAGCGGTGAGAAGGGAGGTCTGAGAGGGAGCAGAATGCTAGGTCACATTGGCCTTGGTCAGGGTTCTGGATTTTCTCTAGGTGTGGGATCAATGGAATGGTTCCAAGCAGGGAAGTGACAAAGTCTCATGGATGGTCTTAGGAGTCATTGCTGGCTGCTGGTGAAGACCAGACAGCAGGGAAAGAGGAGAAGCAGAGAGACCAGTTAGGAGGCAGTGACAGTCATCTGGGAGCTTGGACCGGTCCACCCTTGTTGCCCTTGGTCCCAGCAAAACACTGCTGCTTCTCACCACCTTCCACCCTCTGAGAATCCCCCGTCCCCTCCCCTGCTACCCTCTGCCCCTGCAGATGTTCCGAAGTTGAAGATCGAGGTCAGTCCCATAGAAGCCACTGTCATGGAGGGAGAAGACGTGACCTTTACGTGCCACATCAGCAGCAGCAACCCAGAGTGCCAGGGTGTATCCTGGTATAAGGATAAGAGGCCACTAGGGAAGACGGAGTACAACCTAACTCTGTCCACAGTGACCAAGACGGAGAGCGGAAAGTACCACTGTGAGGGCCGCAACACCCTGGGCTCGGGACATTCGGAAGAAGTGGTCCTCCAAGTGCAGTGTGAGCCTTCTCGGAGCAGGAGAGAGGGCAGGCAGGGAGGGGTGGGGGAACACATCAGAGGGCCCTCCTCACCCCTTCCCCCGCCTCTATCCCTTCTTCCAGATGCTCCAGAACCTTCCAAGGTTCAGATCCCCACCTTGCCAGCCAGGGAGGGAAGTGCAGCGGTGCTGACTTGTATATCACTAGCCTATCCTCCTCCAACAAACTACACCTGGTATCACAACCGGAAAGAAGTGCTAGGGATGACAGGAAACAAATTCCAGATACCAGTGGTCTCTCGTGAGCATGCTGGGAATTATTCCTGCTTGGCAGAGAACAGTCTTGGGCCTGGACAGATTGGCCAGGAAGCTGAGTTGAATGTGCAATGTGAGTAGTCATAGAACTTCTGGGCCCTAGGGAGAGAGTACAGGGGTGGGGAAAGGAGGCAGGTTGGGAGGGTGCAGGGGGGGGGCCTGTGTCCCAGAATGGAGAGCAAGAAAGAAGCCAGGGTCTCCTGGCATGGAAGCTTCTGGAGGCAGGCGCTTTGTGTTTTGCTCACGGTTGTATTCCTGGCACAAAGACAGGACCTGGCTCATGCCAGGTAGATGTTTGCTGAATGAATGAATGAATGACAAGATGCCAAGAAGAGGGACACAGAAATTTAATGTCACCAAGCAGTGGCTGAGGCCCGGAAGGGACCCTGAAGTTTTCAGGGAGAACTGGCCAACACATTTCCTGACTGCACCGTTGTTAGACCCTCTTTAACACAGTAAACCTTGGCACTGGGTTGGGGCCAGGAGAATCTATAGGGTTGATCCTTGGCTTCTGAGATGTCATTGTCTGGGCCAAATGAGCCAACGGGGATGCCCCAGCCTTGGGCATCTAGACAGCAGGAAAGACTATTACAGCAGCAGCTAAGCTTATTGTTTGTTACGTGCCACCCTCTGCTCTAAGGGTATCATTTCATTCATCCTAGCAACAAACAATGCCACAAGCTTAAGTACTCTTATCAGGACCCCACTGGCAGATCAGTAAACTGAGGCCCGCAGGCCACACTCCTGCAGTTCCATGTGGGGACTGGCAATCTGGCACCAGACCTGTGCTCTTAACTGCCGTGCCACCCTGCCTCTAGCCACAGCCAGGCCAAACAGCTAAAAGCGGCAAGCACCAGCTTTCCTTTGACAGATTTAGGAGCCATGAGCAGGCAAGGGGCAGGTGAAGGGAGAGAGGATGCAGAAAGGACAAGGTATTATGGACACCTGGCTTTTCTTCACCTACCTCTCTGGTTTCCTCCTAGATTCCCCCAAGGGGGTGACCACAGTGATTCAAAACCCCACACTGATCCGAGAAGGAGACAAAGTGACGCTGTCCTGTAGATACAACTCCAGTAACCCTGTAGTTTCCAGATATGAATGGAGCCCTCGACTCTCCCATGATGGGTTATTCTCTGGGCTGCTGATAATTCCCAAAGTTGCCTGGGATGTCAAGCCAATCGCCTGTGCAGCCTGTAACCTCTGGTGTGTCTGGGCTCACCCTGTCAGCCTGGAAGTCCAGTGTGAGTGGCCTGGGCAGGGGCATCTGGGAGGAGGTCACCCAGTTGTGATATGAGGGTCGAAGGGCAAGGAGGCTGGAGCCTAGACCAGGGTCTTCTCATCTTGAGGGATGGGAGCCAGGCCTCAGGCCAAGGGGAGGAGGTGCCGGGGGCAGGAAGAGCGAGAGGGAGCTGAGAGGTCAGCCCGAGGCCCTCGCTCCACAGATGCCCCCAAAGGTGTCAGGGTCCTGCAGATCACTCCCCGTCTTGAGGTTCACTCTGGGAACCCGGTCCTCCTCCGATGTGACTTCTCAAGCAGCCACCCCGAAGACGTCCTCTTCTCCTGGAAGAAAAACGGGAGCCTTCTGGAGAAAGGGAGAGAACTGAGCTTTGCCTCCATCTCCCCAGAAGATGCCGGGGATTACAGCTGCTTGGTCAGCAACTCCATAGGACAGACGGCATCTGAGGCCTGGACGCTCCCAGTGCTGTGTGAGTGGGGGTGGGTGGCGGCTGAGAGCAGAGCCGAGCCGGAGGCCGCTGGCCTGGACCCTGATTTCGCTTCGCCTTCCAGACGCACCTAGGGGGCTGCACGTGGCCTTTGCCCCGAAAGCCAGCGTGATGGAGGGCGAGAGGGCAGCCCTGATATGTAAGAGCGACGCCAACCCTCCCGTCTCCCAGTACACCTGGTTTGACTGGAACAACCAAAATCTCCACAACGCCGGACAGACGCTGAGACTGGAGCCTGCGCAGGTCCAGCACTCGGGCGCCTATCGGTGCCAGGCTGCCAACCGGCTGGGGACAGGCGTGTCGGCGCCCAGCACCCTCACCGTCTACTGTAAGGCCCCTTCTCACTTCTGCGCTGGGTCTTCTCTGGCCCCGACTGTGCCCCCCAGATCACCTGCTCCCTCCTTCCTCCCCTTTCCCGTAGCCCTGCCTGTCTACTCAACCCTTCCCACCCCACCCCCACCCCACCCTGCTCACCTGCCCCCAGGGGTCTCCCTGGCTCCTTCCCTCCCTCCCTCTCTTCCATTTGGACTCACCTCCTCCAGGCTGCTCCCACCCTGCAGACATCCTGAGCTCCTACTGGCTTCCGTCTCTCTCTCTTTCTGTGAGGGTCTCTCTGTCTCCATCTTTCTCTCTGTCTCACCCTTGATATGCTGCTTGTTTTTATCTTTTGAGATTTTACTGTTGTTTTTTGTTTGTTTGTTTGTTTTTAAAAGACAATACAAGGATATGGTAAAAAAACAAAACAGCACAAAAGGGTAAGAATGGGAAGGCAGACACCCCTCACTCTTGCTTGCTGAGAACTCTAACTGCTCTTCCCAACAGGCATCCACTGCCAGCAGCTTGTTGTGCCTCCTTGCAGAGCTGCTCTGTACCCACCCAATAGACAGATACAGATTTACGTCTACGCAACCTGCGTTGTCACACAAATGGTAGGATAGCTCACACTTGGTCCTGGACTTTTCTTTGCACATGTCACACTACCGTTCTGTATCAGTGCATAGACAGAGCGTCTAAATGAATTCTTTAATTTATTTATTGTACTTTGGGAGCCACAGCTTTAGAGTGAGAGGACCATTGCCTGCAAAGCTGGAGGGTACAGGAAAACACCCTGAATATGTTATGTGGAAATTTCACTGACACGTTTGCTGTCTCCAGACTTTTCAGACACCCTGGAGACCTGTCTCTTGCTAGGGGCTGTGCTGTTTTCCACTGTATTCATGTCCCCAGTGTCCTCTTCAGCGCTCTTTGTAGTTGGGCATAAATGTGAGGCTAGCCGCAGGGTCCACTCCTGCGGGGACCTGCAGGTGCACTTGGCGTTCTCATAGCACTACCCACCTGCCCGCTGACGAGATGGACCCATTTAGGAGGCTGCTGTCCTCCGTGAGTGCCCATGTTGGTTGTAAAAGCAGGAGCTCCGCTCGCTCCAGAGGGCAGGGCTGGCTTCTCCCTCTTTCTCTGCATCACTCCCCCATGCTTGGAGGAGGAGATGTGCAGGGAAGGACAGCGGCTGCCTGCAGAGCTAAGCTGAGGTGGCCTTCGGGGCATGCGCCTCAGGCCAGAGCTAGCTCATCACTGTCATCTGCTCAGGGCAGCTATCATCAGCTGAGTGTCTCCTCTCCCCACCAGACAGCCCCGAGAGCATCGGCAGGCGTGTGGCTGTGGGAATCGGGATCTGCCTGGCTGTCCTCATCCTGGCAATCTGGGGGATTAAGCTGCGCCAGAGGTGAGGCCTCCCACTGCCCACCTGCTTGCCTCTCCCTTGGCTTGCTCCCAACTCCTGAAGCCCCTGGCCCGCTGAGCCTGCAGGCTTCATTCCCATTCTCTTGACCCTCTCTGAATGTCTATCACTATAGCTGGAAGAGGATTCAGGACCAGGGGCTTCAAGAAAATTCCAGTGGGCAGAGCTTCTTTGTGAGGAATAAAAAGGTAGGATGGGAGAAAAGCAGGGTGGAAGCCTTGGAGTCAAGCAAAGAAACCAGGCGAAGAAGGAAGACCAGAAAAAAGAACTATGGGGTGATCTGGGGTGTCAGAGGCCAAGGAAAGGGAGTTGGGGGGTAGGGGGTAGAAGAGTGGGTGGAGCTGAAAGCTTGTGTCTCTCCCAGGTTAGGAGGACACCCCTCTCTGAAGGCCCCCACGCCCTGGGATGCTACAATCCAGTAATGGAAGAAGGCATTAGCTACGCTACCTTGAATTTCCCCGTCGGCAGCCCAGACACAGCAGGCACTGGGTACGGAGGTGACACATCCTCAAGGGATGTGAGAGAACAAGCTTGTGTCCGCCTGCCCTCCTTGTGCCAGGCCGTGCCAGGCACTGCCACCCCACCGTCACTGTCACCTTCTTCTATCTGCATTAAAACCTTTGGGGGAAGTAATTGTCTCCCGAACCGTGCCAGGTGCCTGCCTGCCTAGAGTTGTCTTTATCACCAAGGCCAGGACTTCGTGATACCTTCAATCATTTGGCACATATTTACCTACCGTGAGCATTAGGCACTTGGGATAGAGCAAATTGTTTTCAAATAAGGGGGCCAAGCTGGGTGGCACTTCTGGGAAGATTAGGGGAGTTGGAAGAAGGAGAGTTCACGGCAAAATGCTTCCTTTGTGCTCATCTATCTGCCCTCCCTCTCAGGGGTGCAGGGACCTCTGCCAGTTTCCCAAATAGGGACGACACGGTCACCTATTCTGTGGTGCAGAAGCGTCGAATGGTAAGAGGGCAGGGCTAAGGGAGGGGGTGGGTCTTGCCTCAGCTTGGGGTCCTCTTTGGGAAGGACTGGGGTGGGCTTCGCAGGTGGCATGGGCTGGGTGTGGGGGAGGTTCTCAGGCCCGGCGTGGTCAGAGCCTATGCAGTCCCCTTCAAGTCCTAGATTCTGACCGCAGCCGGTTTCTGGAGAAGGGGACTCCACTCTGGCTCTTGGAAGCACTGGAATCCAGGAGAGAATGGACAGGGAAAGCAGACAGCAGGAGGTTGGGGACCCTGAGGCCAAGCTGACCTCACTGTGGCTTCCTCAGGGCGACTATGAGAACGTGGCTCCAGATCTTCCAGAAGAAGAGGGGATACATTACTCGGAGCTGGTTCAGTTTGGTGCTGGGAAGCGGCCTCTGACCCAAGGAGAAGTGGAATATGTGACCCTCAAGCACTGAGGGGCAGAACCAGCTGTGGTGGGAGTGCCCAGGGGCTGCCGGAACCAGGGTGGTCCTGGAGCTGCTGGAGCCCCAGTGGCACAGCCAATCAGTTACTCGGTTATTGCCACCCCAGTTGGTGCAGAAAGCCTTGTGCAAATGCGGGAGCCAGACTTCCCCTCAGCTCATAACATGAGCTCTGATGGGCCCTCTGATGGGCCCTGCCCTGGCCCACTTCCTCTCTCCTTCCCACCCAGAAACTCATCAAAACACCACCCCTGCGCTCTACAACTCCCTCTGCCCCCTCCCCTGCCACCTGCCACCATCTGCTCTCCCAGCTCTGCCCCCTGGTTCTTTCCCCCTTTCCTTACTCCTTACCCCCCAGTCATGCTCTGCATTGCCACTCACGAGTCTTATGCCCAATCTCTGCCTCTGGGGTAAAGCCTAGGGGAAGAGGGACAGAAGTGAGCAAGAAAGAGGCACTGTCCCTACTGGTTTCTCCTCTAGAAATGTGTCTCCACGTAAGCTAGGCATTCCACAGACAGGATGCTGCAGTCCCCACGCTCAGGGGTCTCGCAATCTGAGACAGACACATGGTGTGGACAAACATGTAATGAACACAGAGCTGCACAATAAAATGGCTCAGATACAACTCCAAAGAACCCAGGAACGATTTCCAGTCCGTGGAGGGCAGGGTGTTTGGGGATGGGAAGATGGAGGAGGCATCATGGGGCTTGGGGAGAAGGAAAGGGAGTCACGGTAAATGTCATGATCAAATCAGTGGTTCGGAGAGTGCACTGGCCTTGTGATCACGCAAGCATGAGTTTGAATGGAGACGCTTCTACCTGACTAGCAGAGTGATCTCGGGCAAAGTTCACCAACTTCCCTGAGCCTTGGTTTCTTCGTCTTGCAGGAAGTGAGATGTAACCTCACAGATACTGGAGTCACATTAGAAGAAACCTAACACAGCAGCCTAAAGCCCCTAAGAAAGAAAACAGTTCCCGTCTTGTATTTGCAGCCCTCGAAGGATGTAAAAGGGGAAGCCAATTCATTACTCACAGCTATTCTCAAAAGTCCCCGTACCAATTTCTTTCACAACCTGCAGCTGCTTAAGAACCTGCTGAAGGCCAGCTGCCTTGAGAAACCTCCAGCTTTTCTGTCTTTCACCATCATACCCCCCAGTTCTCTATTATGCTCACAAAGTCAGACTTTCAGGTAAGCCCTTCCAGCTTTACCTCCACTTGTCTGGTTTGACCTCTCCCCATTCATTCTCCTCCTTCTGCAAATGGACTGAGATCCCATCTCCTTGGAGGGCAGGGAACATGTGATTAATAAATCAGCAAGATGAATCCCTGGCATGTACTTGGTGCTCAGAAGTGCCACCTTCCTTTTCTTCCCTCCTTTCCTACCTCTGCTCAATATCAGACTGCTTTCTAAGAGAAGATGGCATTTTGGTTATTCCTGGACTTATGGCAGAGTGAAGCACTGGTTTCCCCATCAGTCTAAAGCAGGGGTTCTTAACCTTTTTTTGTTCCACGGACCGCTTTGTCAGTCAGCTGAAAACCACAGACCCCTTAGTAAGTCCACACTGTACTGTGTATTATTTAATATATATATCACACCCGCACCAAAATGTCCCCACAAAATAATGGCTTTTTTTGAATTTCAATTCAAGCTCACAGACACCTTATTAAGAACTCCTGAAAATTGTCACCTTTGATTTCTTGTGGGCATTGGCAACTTTTCTATGACCTAGAATTATTTTTGGAGGAAGGGGAGACTTAGACAACCATTTAAAAGAAAGGGAAGGATTTGGGGGTTTCCATACCCGCAATGAGGTCCAGTGTCATTCGTTCATTCATTCAGCAAACATTTCCTGAGCACCTGTCAATGCATCCAGCATTGAGTCAGGTGCAGCCAGGTGCTGGGGGTACAAACGAGTCAAGACAGCTCCACTCTCAGGGTTCTCATAGTCTAAGATCCCCAAAGGATTAGGGCAGGATCCACTCAAGAGTGTGGATGAGGCCTGGGACAGGCTCCCTGGCAATGGCGGCTGCCTTCCCTTCTGTCCCTGAGCCCAGCTGCTGACATAAACCTCCTTCATAACCAATTGACCGTGAGATGTGGCTGTCAACAGGCACCGCTGAAGTGTGCAAGCAGGTGGCCGGGAAGCTCTGAGGCCAGGACTCCAGACCACAGGCAGCCCAGCCCCAGATCTCCCAGAGCCCAGACAACTGGCCACCCTTTCAGCATTGCTTACTGAGCACCTTCGCTGGGGGCAAAGAAGACTGAAATATTTGCCCTCTAGCAGCGGAAATAGCAACTAGGAGGCCTCTGAGTTAAGGGAGCTGCGAATAAACACAATGCAAGAGGACACCAGCTGGGAGCAGAGGAGGGGTCAGGGAAGGCTCCCTGGGGAAGTGACACCAGGCAGAGACCTGAACTGTCAGGTGGGAGGAGCCAAGCAGAGAAACTAAGACCTGATGCCTCCCTTGGCCCCCAGCTTCTCCTGTCTCCCAAACACTTGTTGCAGCATGCAAATGGCACTCCTTTTCAAATTTTCCTCAGTTCTGTCAGTTTCTCAGTGTAAACAGTTGGTGGTGAGTTATTCCGCATTCAGAGTGAGGTGCTGAACCAATTCAATAACTTGAGCTATAAAAGGATTAAGGTAGGAAACGACAGCATTTCTTCAGAGGTTGCCCTTGAGGTGTGAGGGTCCCACTGCCTACCGCCGTCATGCGCCCCCTAGGGGAGGGGGGGCACGTTCCCCATCTGAAGCCTGATGAGAGGGGCGTTGAGACCACTGCCGGGGCCGGGTGAGTGCCGGCCAGGGTCCCTACACGAGAGTCCCGGGAAGGAGCCGGCTTCGGCATCAGGCAGTCCGGAGAGAGGCAGAGTGCAGACCACAGCCGTGTGGCTCTAGCGTGGACAGGCAAGACTTTGCTTGTGCCTCGCTTTTCCTCCTTCCTCCCCCTGCCAGCGCTGAGTTGGCCAGAAAGCACTGCCGGCAAGCTAGAAGGGAGAGAAGCGCGAGGCAGGAAAATAAAGGAGCCCGGTCCTCACAGAAGGCGTCTGCAGGCTGCACACGCTGGGGGAGGGGAGAAGCTTTGTCTTGGGGCGAACTTTTCATCATCCCACATATTCACAACTGAATTGAGATGGCTTGGGTGACTAAAGTGCCTGGAGTGGTTTTTGTTATCTGGGAGTAAGCCCGTAATGCATGGGGCCTGCCCACAATTTCATCCAGGAGTAGGTGTGAACGGCTGTGGGTGGGCTGGGGCGGGGCAGGGAGCTATGATCTGGTCCACCTCCACGAATCCTGCTCCTTCCTAATCCTGGCTGCACCCTGCCCAGCCTACCCAGAGAAAAACCAGATTCCCACCCTTCCCCACTTTCATGCTCGAATCTTCTTCTTGGCCCCTTACCTTTTTGCCCTGGCCCGGGCTCCTGCCTGAGATGCCCCATTAGCTGCTCACCCAGGCTGCTAGTGCCTCCGGCTAATGGCACTGTCACCCCACCCTTCCGTCTCCCTTCCGGCTCACTGCCCAGCCCAGCAAGGGGGACTCCCGAGCCTCAGAGACATCTGGCAACATCAAGAGGTGAGTCCCTTTTTCTGTGGCTCCTCTGTCCACCAATCATTATTTCCCAAACCCCCAATTCTCCTGGCCTAGGGGGTCCCCAAAGTCTGCTAAGGTTATTCCCTGTGACACTGGTGGGATCTGGCTTACCCTTGGAGTGTCCCCTGGGGACGCCTCTGCCTGCTCCTCACCACATCCTCCATCATATCCAGAACCCCGACTTCTCTTCCCCTCAGCTGGGAGTCGCCACCAGCCCTCAACCATCTGCTGTGCAAGCTCTCCACTCGGGGGTGGGGTGGGGGGAAGCTCATTCTCTTTCCAGGGAATTGGGGGGAGGGGAGTGGATGCAGGAGCCTCACCTCCATGACAAAGAAAACACACGTAAGGCCTGACCGAGTTCCAAATCCTCTCTGCCTCTTCTCTCCCCAGAGCCTCAGAAATCAAGACGCCTTCCTCCCGTGGGACCTGGAGGCCTCCATCCTGTCTTTTTCTGCTAGCCGGTGGCTGCTCTCCTCCTTTTAAGAGCTGGTATGGTGGAAAGAGAGCCAAGGACGGAGAGCTAGAAGACCTCGCTTCTAATGCAGGCCTCCATTTCCGCAAGCGTCTCGTGACGTGGTTCTCATCGCCCAAGCAGCTCGGACACCAGGCGGTCTCCCCGGGAGCGCTGGGGCGGCCGGCAGCCGGGCCCCATGGTCCTGCCTCCGCAGCTCTCCTTCGCCCTGTACGCGGCCGCCTTTGCGCTGGGCTTCCCGCTCAACGCGCTGGCCATCCGAGGCGCCGCGGCCCGCGCGCGGCTCCGCCTCACCCCCAGCCTGGTCTACGCCCTGCACCTGGGCTGCTCTGACCTGCTGCTGGCCGTCTCCCTGCCCCTGAAGGCCGTGGAGGCCCTGGCCGCGGGGGCCTGGCCTCTGCCGGCCGCCCTCTGCCCTGCCTTTGCCCTGGCCCACTTCGCCCCGCTCTACGCGGGCGGGGGCCTCCTGGCTGCCCTGAGCGTAGGCCGCTACCTGGGGGCGGCCTTCCCCCTGGGCTACCAAGCCCTCCGGAGGCCGCGCTACTCCTGGGGGGTGTGCGTGGCTATATGGGCCCTGGTCCTCTGTCACCTGGGGCTGGTCTTTGGGCTGGAGGCTCTGGGAGGCTGGACGGACAACTCCACCAGCTCCCTGGGCATCAACACGCGGGTCAACGGCTCTCAGGTCTGCCTGGAGGCCTGGGGCCCCGAGTCGGCGGGCCCTGCTCGCCTCAGCCTCGCCATCCTGCTCTTCTTTCTGCCCTTGGCCATCACGGCCTTCTGCTACGTGGGCTGCCTCCGGGCCCTGGCCCGCTCAGGGCTGAGCCACAGGCGGAAGCTGAGGGCGGCCTGGGTGGCCGGCGGGGCCCTGCTCACGCTGGTGCTCTGCCTAGGGCCCTACAATGCCTCCACCGTGGCCGGCTTCCTGCACCCCACCACGGGAGGCCGCTGGCGGAAGCTGGGGCTCATCACAGGTGCCTGGAGCGTGGTTCTCAACCCACTGGTGACTGGCTACCTGGGAGAGGGGGCCGGCCGGGGAAGAGCAGGCGTCGCACGAACACCTGGGGGGACAACCCAGAAGTAGGCGCCACTGCTGGGGGAAGGCGCCTGGAGTGGAGGAGGAGCTGCAGGGCAGCCCTGCCTGGGGGCCTCCCTGGAGCCGCTGATGAGGCCGGTTTTCCAGGCCGGAGAGAAGAGTGGAGGCCAGCTGCTGGGCGGCAGGAGGCAGGTAAGCTTGCTGTCTGCCAGGGTGCCAGGGGCAGAGGTTCTCTTTGGTGGAGAGGGAGGAGGGGAGCTTAATTCTGATCTAGAGGAAAGGCCACTCTGATGCTACACTTTGGAAGGTGTTACTCCGAAGCGATTTCCTAGGAAAGAACATTTGAATTTCCGAACGAGGGAGGAAGCAGGAGGCAAGATAACACTGCTGTGCCATGTCAGACTCACAAGGGGGCAGCATTAGAGCGGCGAAGAGGAAGTTGGTAGGAAAAGCTACATCAGCTCTGGGAGGGAAAACACAATGACGTTAATGGGTGCAAGCAAGTAGGGAGTCCTTACTATGTGTCACGCCCCATGCTGAGTGCTTTACCAGTGTTGTTGCATTTCATCCTCACGAGCCCTTTGATTTAGCCATGCAGTTGCTGTACAGTTGGGCATATTGTTTACTGCACAAGGGCACCAGGCAGAGGGGCCAAGCACAGACTAAATTCCAGCCAAGCTTGTGCCTGACTCCGGGCCGCTTCCATCCAGTGGAAGAAGCATCCTATTCTAATTTGAACAAAGACAGCACCCACTCCTCAAGCAGTGTACCCTGGTGCAGGGTGGTGCTTGCCTGGAGGGGTGCCCTTTCCTCCTGCGCACAAAGGCACTGCATGAGCTAGCTAGGGTCCTGGAGGCAGGTGTATTACCGTCTTCATTTTACGGGTTAGGAAACTTACCTGAGGCCCCACAGCAAGGAAGGGGTGGAAACTGAATGTGATTCTGCAAGCAGTACCGCAAAAAGGGCAGGGGACCTGGGAAAACTTGGGGTGCTGGGGATAACACCTGTACTTGTGGTCTGTTTTGTGAAGGTGAAGGATGCCACCCTGAACTCGCGAGAGAGTGGCGAGGAGAGTGGCCGGGAAGGAGATGAACACTCGGGCGTCTGCTCTGACAAGGCAAGGAGGAGGAACCGGACTTGTTCCTCTAATGACGACCATGCCAGGGACATACAGGGGCGCAAGAAGTGGGCGCCGCGTGCCTGCCAGGCACTACCTGGTTGCACAAGGGATCTCTTCCAACGCTGAAATGTGCACAAGAACAGAGATTTTAGTTTTATTTGCTCACAAATCCCCAATGCCTCAACGGAGCCTGACGCATAGAAGGCGCTCAGTAAACATTTGCTGAGTGAATGAATGTTCCTAACTGCCCTCCAAAGGAAGTTTTACTAGCCCTGCTTTCCAGATATGGAAACAGACAGGCCAAGGAAGTTAAGTAACTTGCTCGAGGCTCCGCAGACCAGAAGCGAGCTCTGCCCCGCGCAGTGAAGACACCAAGGAGTTTCAGTGAAGGAAAAGCTCCAGGTCCAGGTGGCCTCACTGCCCCGCCCACCACAGGCACACTCGTCATTCCCAATGGTCCTACTGGCAGGTACTGGCCGCTGCCCCCTGTCACTCGTGCCGCCTCCCACTCAGGGGAGGCTCCAGTTCCTCCCCCGGGCCCATGAGGCCCTGCAGGCCGCCCTGGCCCCCAGCCTCCCCTCATGACCCTTTGAGCACTGTGTGTCCGACCAGGTCCCCAGTGCGGGGAGCCTGGCACTGGGCGTTCCTCTGCCTTTGATGTTGTTCTCTGGTGGCTCTTTGCCTCTAATTACCGGTGCCTTTGTTATCCTCCCGGTACTCAATCTCCCAACCCCCAGCACCCCAAAGGTAAGCACAGAAGCTTTGTTTGGGTCACTGTTATATGTTTAACAACCTAACTGAGGTATAATTTAAGTACCATAAAATTAATCCATGTTAAGGGCGCAGGTTAATGATTTTTACTAAAATTTACTGATTTGTGCAACCATCACAGTAATCCAGTTTTAAGACATTTTCACCACCCCAATAAGATCCTTCATTGCTCATTTACAGCTAATCCTCAGCCCCAGGCAACCACTAATCTAAACAAATCCATAGATTCACTTTTTTCTGAACGTTTTATATACAGGCATACCTTGGAGATATTGCGGGTTCAGTTCCAGATCACCACAATAAAGTGAAAATCGTAATAAAGTGAGTCACACACATTTTTTGGTTTCCCACTCATATAAAAGTTATGTTTATACTGTAGCCTATTAAATGTGTGACAGCATTTTAGCATTATGTCTAAAAAAACATACCTTAGTTTAAAAATACTTTCTTGCTAAAAAATGCTAACCATCATCTGAGTCTTCAGCAAGGTATAATCGTTTTGCTGGTGGAGGGTCTTGCCTTGATGTTGATGGCTGCTGAATGATCACGGGGGTGATTGCTGAAAGTTGGGGTGGCTGTGGCAATTTCTTAAAATGAGACAACAATGAAGTTTGCCGCATTGGTTGACTCTTCCTTTCATGGAAGATTTCTCTGTAGTATGCAATGCTGTTTGATAGCATTTTCCCCACAGTAGAACTTCTTTCAAAAAATCCTCTCAAACTCTGCTGCTGCTTTATCAACTAAGTTTATGTAATATTCTAAATCCTTTGTTGTCATTCCAACAATGCTCATCGTATCTTCATCAGGAGTACATTCCATCTCAAGAAACTACTTTCTTGGTTCATCCATTAGAAGCAACTCCTTGTCCATTAAAGTTTTTATCATGAAATTGCAGCAATTCACTCACATTTTCAGGCTCCACTTCTAATCCTCGTTCTCTTGCTGGTCCCACCACATCTGCAGCTACTTTCTCCACTGAAGTCTTGAACACCTCAAAGTCATCCACAAGGGTTGGAATCATCTTCTTCCAAATGCCTGTGGATGTTGATATTTTGACTCCCTCCCATGAATCATGAATGTTCTTAATGGCATCTAGAATGGTGAATCCCTCCCAGAAGGTTTTCAATTGACACTGCCCAGATCTTTTAGAGGAATCACTGTCTATGTCATCTATCGCCTTACAAAATGTATTTCTTAAATAAGACTTGAAAGTCGAAATTACTCCTTGATCCATGAGCTGCAAAATGGATGTTGTGTCAGCAGTCATGAAAACAACATTCATCTTGTTGTCCATCTCCATCAGAGCTCTTGGGTGATGAGGTCCACTGTCAATGAGCAGTCGTGTTTTCAAAGGAATCTTTTATTTTTTCTGAGCAGTAGGTCTCACAAGTAGGCAGTAGGTTTCAAAAGTGTGCTACTAGGAGAGTGGGTGTGGCTCAGTGGTTGAGCGCCTGCTTCCCATGTACAAGGTCCCAGGTTCAATCCCCAGTACCTCCTTAAAAAAAAAAAAGTGGGCTACTATATTCAGGAAACCATGACAGGTGTGCTGTCATCCAGGCTTTGTTGTTCCATTTACAGAGCACAGGCAGAGTAGATTTAGCACAATTCTTAAGGGCCCTGGGGTTTCCAGAATGGTAAATGAGCATGGCTCCAACTTAAAGTTGCCAGCTGCGTTAGCCCCTAACACGTGAGTCAGCCTGTCCTTTGAAGCTCTGAAGCCAGGCGTTGACTTCTCTCTAGCTATGAAAGTCCTAGTTGGCATCCTCTTCCAATAGAAGGCTGTTTTGTCTACACTGAAAATCTGTTGTTTAGTGTAGCCGCCTTCATCAATTAACGTAGCTAGATCTTCTGGATAACTCGCTGCAGCTTCTACCTCAGCACTTGCTGCTTCACTGTGCACTTTAATGTTATGGAGATGGCTTCTTTTCTTAAACCTCATGAATCAAGCCTGCTAGCTTCAAACTTTTCGTCTGCAACGTCCTCACCTCTCTCAGCCTTCAAAGAATTGAAGAGTTAGGGTCTTGCTCTGGATTAGACTTTGGCTTAAGGGAATGTTGTGGCTGATTTGATCTCTCCAGACCATTCAAGCTTTCTTCATAACAGCAATCAGGCGATTTCACTTTCTTATTCATGTGTTCACTGGAGTAGCACTTTTAATTGCCTTCAAGAATTTTTCCTTTGCATTCACAACTTGGCTAACTGTTTGGTGCAAGAGGCCCAGATTTTGGCCTATCTTAGCTTTCGACATGCCTTCCTCAGTAAGCTTCATCATTTCTAGCTTTTGATTTAAAGTGAGAGGTGTGTGATCCTTCCTTTCACTTGAACGCTTACAGGGCATTGTAGGGTTATTGATTGGTCTAATTTCAATATTGTTGTGTCTCAGGGACTAGGGAGGCCCAAGGAGAGGGAGAGGGACAGGGAACGGCCAGTCAGGGTAGCAGTCAGGACACGCACAGCATTTATCAATTAAATTTGCCATCTTATATGGACACGGTTAGTAGCACCCCAAAACAATTACAATAGTAACACGAAAGATCACAAATCACTACACTAGAAGTAATAACAATGAAAAGGTAGAAGTACTGTGAGAATTACCAAAATGTGACACAGAGACACGAAGAGAACACATGCTGTGGAAAAGGGCGCTGATAGACTTGCTCGATCCAGGGTTGCCACAAACATTCAATTTGTAAAAAATGCTGTGTCTATGAAGTGCAATAAAGTGAAGCACAAGAAAACAAAGTATGGTGTAAATGTAATCATGAAATAAGTGGTCTGTTGCCTCTGGCCGCATTCGTGTAGCTTAATGTTTTCCAGGTTCATCCTTGTCGTAGCGTTTATCGATGTTTCATTCCCTTCTACTGCTGAAGAGATTTTCACTGTATAGACACACAATGTTTTCTTCATCCTCTTGGTGATGGGCCACCAGTTGCTGTTTCCACCTTCTGAGCACTCTGAATAATGCTGCTACGAATATGAGCGTTGGGTGGACATATGTTTTCATTTCTCTCAGGCAGACAGAACCTCTGAGTAGAATTGTTGGCTCCCATGGTAAATTTATGTTTAACTATTTAAGAAACCGCAAAATTGTTTTCCAAAGTGACTGTGCCATCTTCCATCGCCATCAGCAGTTTATG
Source organism: Tolypeutes matacus (assembly GCA_026826555.1). Lineage (NCBI taxonomy): Eukaryota > Metazoa > Chordata > Mammalia > Cingulata > Chlamyphoridae > Tolypeutes > Tolypeutes matacus. Next base: position 19,439 of record JAKSZT010054566.1, on the reverse strand, counting down.
ATCCTCTGCAGCACTGTTACAGTCTGACCTTTGGCTATGGCCATTCTAATAGCTGTGAACGAAGCTGCAGAGCACTTGGGTTTGAATCCTGGTGGTGATGCTTAACAACTGTACTACCTGGACCAAGTCACTTCCCTACTGGGAGGCTCCAGGAGAACATGGCCTAGTGGTGATACCATGTCCAGCAGAGTGGTATGGGCGATGTGCCCAGAAAAAGACAGCTGCAGGCATCACTGCTGCCATTATTAGCAGCAGCAGCAGCAGCAGCAGTAATTGTTGGTGTAGTATAGCAGTGACTGTAGCCGTAGTTGTGGTACTAGTAGTCATAGTAATAGCACTTGTGGCTGTCAGTAGGAGTAGGAGGAGTGGTTGTAGCAGTAGTAGTAGTTATAGTAGCAAGAGTAGTAGTGTTGGGGGACGGATGTGGCTCAAAGGGTTGGGCGTCCGTCTCCCATATGGAGGGACCTGAGTTCGATCCCTGGGACCTCCCAATAAAAAAAAAAAAAAAGAGTAGTAGTGTTGTAATAGAAACAGCAGTTGTAGTGCTAGTAATAAATAATTGTAGCAGTTACAGCTGTAGCCACAGTAGTTGTATTAGTAGTAGATGTTATAATAGTAATAGCAGTAAATTAGCAGCAGTAGCAGTAGTAGCTGTGCTAGTAGTTGTAGTAGCTATGGTTGTTGTTATAGTTATAGTAGCCGTG
>JAKSZT010054565.1:10103543-10158373 GCA_026826555.1 Tolypeutes matacus | reverse complement strand
GCTTACATTCTAGTGATATATGCAGAAAATAAAAAGTAAACAAGCCAACAAAGAAAGAAACAATAATTTCGGAAGGTGATAGGTAAAGAAAATATAAAAGGAGATTATGTAGAAGGTGATAAACAGCAGGGTGGATGGAGGTGGGGAGGTCTAGGAAGGTTACTCTAAGAAGGTAGCATTTGAGCTGAGACCTGACTGAGAGGAATGGATCTGATTTTCAAGGAACTGCAGGGAGAATGCTCTTGGCAAAGGTTAGGACTAAAGCAAAGATCAAGGTGAGGAGGAACTTCCCAGTTTCTGGAACAGTGGAGGACAGACACTGTGGTGTGGAGATTCAGCAGTCGATGAATAGTCACTGACCTCCAGAAGCTATTGGAACTCGCTGAAGGAAATAAACCTAACAGCAGGGACAGTTTAATAGCAAAGAAATGAAGTGACTGTATGGAAGACACACAGGAGAAGAAAGATCTAATCATTTAAACTTCTTTAGGGCCTGACTTGCAAGTGCCTCCACGCCCTTGCCCTGGGCACTTCTATAATCTCTGGTGTACCTTCTGTTCTTGGGCCCTAGACCCTGCTGGGTAAGTGGTAAGAACCGTGAAGAAACAAAGCAGTTCTTCCAAAAAGCCCTTGCTACAGGATACCTTGCTCCAGGGGTCTTCCCCCAGTTCACAGGCTGTTGCACCATTTGCAGATGGTCTATATCTAACCCAAGGGAGTGAAAACTCAGGGCTGGCAGCATCTTTTTTCTGTTTTATTCCCAGTCATGTCTCCATCTCCACCCTGATGACAGTGATGGTCTTGCCACTAATTAGAGAGAATAAGCTTTAGCTCTAACTTCTTGCTGAGGGGAAGTTGGGAGGCTGGAGAATATTTTTAAGTACTGCCAAAGGAAGCTATGGACAGAATCCCATGGTCCAGGCAAGGAAGCAGAGATGGGCCTTGTAGAACTGGAAGGAAGCTCAAGCTAACACATGGCTGAGTTCCAGTTACATGGGGATAAGCAATTCATATTCAGTAAACATATCCATGTCACACATTTGCATTTTCTTAATTTTCATTTGGTTTCATTTTCCCCATTATGAGTTTCCTAGAAAAATTCCATATAGAAAAGTCTCATCTGTGAAATCCCCATTGCACCTCCTTGTAGGAGGTTATAAATAACCAGGTTGGCAAACAATATCATAAGTAAAAGGTGCAGAAAAAATACAATTTCTTCATTTGGTGTCTAAGTATCTGGTCTTCTCCATGAGCCCCCACTTGCTGATTAATGAGGCTTACCATTTTAAAATTTTATTTGATGCAATAATTTGAATAGTTTTTCTTAGTAATGGTCAATAAAGGTTCAGTCTCAGGGTTGGACCTGGCAGGGGAAGAGGTAGGGTCCTGGGCACAGTGTCCTCTGGCTTCTTTGCTCTCCTACAGATGTCTTTAGTCCACCTGGCCACTTCTTGCCCTACTGTCACTGGAGGCTGACCTGATCTGGTATAGGCCTCCAACTGTTTTTTGGCTTGCTCAAGGGCTAGAGGAATTCACTACGTTACTGGGCCTCACTTCTGCTGCCCCTGCTGACACCATGCTCCCCTCCAAGATCTTCCAATGATTCTCATTCATTTGCAGCCTGGGTGATCCCCTCAGCCATCTCTGGCAAGCCCTTCACCCAGACTTTTAGCACTTCTTGCTTCCAGCTTCCCCACGTGGGAATGAGGAAAGCTAAATTCCAATCACAGCTACCACTGGTACATAGGGCACTTAAGGGTAAATTGGAAAAAGATGTCCCTGATAGGAGGAGGATTTGGAAAAAGGCATACTTCTTCAAGATGGATGTAGTGGTGATCTGCTGGAGTCTGCTTTTACTGGCTCATGAGAGCCAATTGTCAAATTTTCAGGAATTTTGATAGCCCAATTGTTAAACACAAACATTACTAACAATTAAATTACATAAATTAAATAAAAAATAAAAATAAAAAAAAAAATAAATTACATTAACTTACATAAATAAGTTACATTAAAAACAAATGTGATACTCAAAATTCATCACTTTCTAATTAGTTTACTACATTTAACTATTTTTGATGCATTTGAAGTTGTTTATTATATTTGTATGATAAAAATATATGTGATGGTTGGGTGCATGTTTCAACTTAGCTAGGTTATGATATGATCCATAGTCAGTTGATCGCATCTATGGCTGATTCCATCTACAGTCAACAAAGGAGATTGCCCTCAGCAATGAGAGGAGTCTCCTCATCCAATCATTTGGAGGACTTAAACCCTAGAACTGAGGATTTCAGAAGTCAGAAAGAAGAATTTCTGCCTCTACACAGCCAGCTTCTCCTGAGGAATTAAGCTTCACTTTCATTGGAGTTTCCAGCTTACATCCTGCCCTGTGAAATTTGTACTTGTCAATCCTCACTGTCGCATGAGCCAATTTCTATAATAAATTTCTAAATATATCTATATCTATTTATATTTCTGTTCTGTTTCTCTGGAGAACACTGGCTAATACAAATTTTGGTACTGAGAGTGGAATCTTGAAAAATAATCTTAAGGATGAAATCTGAATTGGTTTTGGGGTTTTTGAAGTTGGTTCTCTAATCTGATTAGATCAAAAGGCATCAATGCCTCTATTTCCAATGGTCAAGAGGGCACTGATAGTCCATGGCATGACTTGGCAGTAGAGACATGAAAAATGTCACATTTGGATACTCCTACTCAAATGCGTATAAGAAGCAAGGCTCTGAGTGACAGTATATTTGATAACTTAGCAGAAGTCAAAAAGTATAATGATGTTGGCTGGTTGTTCTTAAATATGTTGGATAAAGTGTTAAAGGAAGGGATGGGCTCTGGGCTTCAAATTTGCAACTCAAGTATCACATGAAAGTTTCTTTGTGTGTCCTGAAAGAAACTCTTGTAGCCACAGAGTTGAGATTTCTGAAAGCCAAATGCAGAGTTTCATTGTGCAAGTAGCTGAATTACAACACAAATTGATTTTCCAACCTTGTGTTGTGTCTGCTATTAAAGTGAACCCCAGGAAATAATGTTCTTAAGCTAACCCATTCCTGTGCATGTAAAGTATGTGGGACCTTTTGATTAGATTCAGTTAAGGGACCTTTTCATTAAATCGCTTTTTATTAGATCACTTTAGGGCCTTTGATTGAACTATGTCAGTGAGGTATGACCCAGGTTGGTCTTGGCCCTCTTGCTGGAATCATATAAGTCTCCATATAAGACAAGTAGAGAACAGAAAGCAGAAACACAGAGAGAAAGACAGCTGCCATTTTTACTCTGCTAACTGAGAGAGGACTCCAGGATCTCCTACAGCTGCAGAAAGACAGAGAAACCCTGAGAGGCTGAGAGTGAGGCCTGAGGCTGGAATCCAGAGTGACTCAAAGCTGAAGACACACAGCCTAAAGGAGAGCACAGAGATGAGCCATTGTGACTGATTGACCACAGCTGAGCTTAGAGAAAAGGTGAGCCTGGAGATGAAAGCAGAGAAAGACTAGTAGACCTGCCATTTTGCCTTGCCATGCAGCAAGAGTCCTCAGCTGCAATTTGGTGAGATGGCACCTCTGATGATGCTTTGATTTGGACATTTTCAAAGCTTCGGAACTGTAAGATTTCCCCCTAATAAATCACTGTAGTAAAAGCCAGCACATTTCTGGTATTTTGCTCCCAGCAGCTGTAGCACACTAAAACAATTGGGAAGGAGTGGGATCCTGAAAATTAGAATGGGGACATATGGGTTAATCATGATGATGGTGGGGACATTGAGCCACTAAATTCTGCAGAGTCCTCTTTGCCTCATAACTCTGTAATATCCTCCCTTGAGGAATCAGCCATCTCACCATTGAGGAAATTAAGCCTACTTTTCTTTCCCTAAATAAACCTGTAATTGTCTTCCCTGAGTAAATAGCCCTCACACCTCCATCTGAGGAGATTATCCCTGTCTCACCAGATGAAACTGTAATGGAATCTCCTGAAGTAATTGACTTGCAAGGCACTGCTAATTTCTCTCGTAATCAACCCCCTTTTTTCTTCCAGTCCTATAACTAGACTGAAGTCCCAACAGGCCATGAAAGGTGAGATACAAAGTTTGACCCATGAAGAGGTGCACTATCCTCCGAAAAAAACTGCATGATTTTTCCAATTTATACAGGCAGAAATCAGGGTGATATATATATAGGAATGCATGTTAAGGGTGTGGGATAGTGGTGGAAAGAACATAAAGTTGTTCCAGGCTGGATTTATCGATGTACATCTATGAAGCAGAGATTCTGGATTCAGTGTTGCAGTTAAAAGGGTTAGAAAGGATTCTGACAGTTTGGCTGGCTGCAGCATGGATCAAAAGGTGGTCTATACTTTATGAAGTAGAAATGCCAGAACTCCCCTGGTATAATGTAGAAAAGGGGATCCAAAGGCTTAGGGAGACTAGAATGTTAGAGTGGATTTACCACTCAGAAATCTGTTGGCTTCTATAAAGGGTATTTATTTGGGGTAGAAGCTTACAGTTACCAGGCTGTAAAGTATATGTTACTTCTCTCACCAAAGTCTATTGCCATGCATTGGGGCAAGATAGCTGCCAATGTCTGCCAAGATTTCAAGCTTCTTGGGTTCCTCTCTTCCTGGGGCTCCATTTCTCTCCAGGCTCAGCTGCTTTGCTCTCTCCACAAGGCTAGCTGTAGACTATCAGGCAAACAGCTCTGTTTTTCTCCCTGGGGCTTCTGCCATGTCTAAGGAACTGTCTCTATTCCTCTGTGTTCTTCTGTGTGTTCACTTCCTGGTCTCCAGCTCAAAAACTCCCAACTCTGTCTTTTGTCATGTCTTTTCTCTGTGACATGGCCCAGTCAAAGTCCTAATCATAATTTAATCAATTAATAGTGATACTTCTGACAGACCATTTACAAACATAACCCAATAACTATTTTTGAAATTCATAAACAATGCCAAACTGCTACAGGATGTAAGACCTGCTCACTCACCCAGGAGTATGCAGAAGATTCACCTTTTACTACAACTGTGAGGAATAAATTTGTGAGAGGAGTACCATCAGCATGAAGAGCTCTGTGGTTGCTGTTCTCTGTAAGCCACATATTATTGTGGTAACTGCTGTCACTGAACTGGATCCTTAAATGCAAAAGAGAGAATTAGATACTGGCTTGGCAGGATCCAAGTGGCAGCACTTAATCACTAAAGTTAAGGTGGGCATGGTTACCATAGTGGACAGCAGAGTTAAAGCAGTAATCAGAATGGTCTGACTCATGGAGACCTATGGCACCGGGTAGTTGATCATGGGGTACACAGTGAAATAGAAGGGCAGTTCCCTAAATTCTTACACTAGCTGTATAAGCAGAAGTGTTTTAGGTCAAGTGAACAAAAGTCCAACTTGAATTTAAAAAAAGAGAGAGAGAGAGAGAGTCACAGTTCTTTAATTCCAGACTTGAGACAGCTTACAGACCCAGAACCCCTTTGGGGGAAGGACTGTACTATACTGCCAAAAATTTATTCTGCTATCTTTGCCCAGCCTTCTCCAGAGGGACCTACAATCTTTTACCAGGGTGTCTTGTACCCTGGAGAAAAGGAAATGATCAGACATTTCAGGGATTAATGGACACCTCTGAACTGACACTAATTCCAGGAGACCCAAAACATCACTATGGTTAACCAGTTAGAGTAGGAGCTTATGGAAGTCAGGTGATCAATGGAGTTTTAGCTCAGGTCTATCTCACAGTGGGTCCAGTGGATCCACAAACCCATTCTGTGGTTATTTCCCCAGTCCTAGAATGTATAATTGAAACAGACACACTCAGCAACTGGTGGAATCCCCACAGTGGTTCCCTGTCTTATCAAATGAGGACTATTATAGTAGAAAAGGCCAAGTGGAAGCCACTGGAAATGCCTCTACCTAGCAAAATAGTAAATGAATCAAAAGCAATACCACATTCCTGGAGGGACTGCAGAGATTAGTGCCAACATCAACGACATGAAGGATGCAGGTGTAGTGATTCCCACCACATCCCCTTTCAATTCTCCTATTTAGCCTGTGCAGATGGATCTTGGAGAATGACAGTGGATTATTGTAAACTTAACCAGTTGGTGACACTCCAATTGCAGCTGCTGTTCCAGATGTGGTATTATTACTTGAACAACTAAACACACCCCGTGGTACCTGGTATGCACTTCTAGATCTGGCAAATGCTTTTTTCTCAATACCTGTTCATCACTGGTCCATATATTGATGACATCATGTTGATTGGACTTAGTGAGCAAGAAGTAGCAACTATTCTAGACTTGCTAGTAAGGTATTTGGGGGTCAGAGGATGGGAAAGAAATTGAACAAAAATCAGGGCCTCAGTGAAATTTCTAGTTATCTAGTGGTATAAGCATGTCAAAATATCCCTTTTAAAATGAAGAATATACCGTTGTATCTCCCCACCCCCCACCCTCCTGCTACCAAAAGAAGAGGCACAATGCCTAATTGACCTCTTTGGATTTTGGAGGCAAAATATTCCTCATTTGGGTGTGGTACTCCAGTCTATTTACCAAGTGACCAGAAAAGCTTCTAGTTCTGAGTGGGGACTGGAACAAGAGAAGGATCCGGCAATAGATCCAGGCTGCTGTGAAAACTGCTCTGCCACTTGGGCCATATGATCCAGCAGATCCAAGGGTGATGGAAGTGTCAGTGGCAAATAGAGATGTTGGGTCTGGAGCCTTTGGCAGGCCCCTATAGGAGATTCACAGCACAGACCCTTAGGATTTTGGAACAAAACCCTTCTATCTGCTGCAGATAACTCCTCTCCTTTTGAGAAACACCTTTTAGCTTGCTATTGAGCCTTAGTAGAGACCAAACACTTAACCTTGGGCCACTAAATTACATGCGACCCAAGCTGCCCATCGTGAATCAGGTGTTGTCTGACCCACCAAACCACAAAGTTGGGTGTGCATGGCCACAATCCATCATAGAATAGAAGTGGTATATACAAGATAGGGCTTGAGCAGGCCCTGAAAGCATAGGTAAGTTATGTGAGGAAGTGACCCAACTTTCCATGGTCCCCACTCCTGCCAATTACCTTCTCTCTGTCAATGCATGCCTATGGCCCCTTGGAGATTTTCCTATGATCAGTTGACTGACAAAGAGAAAACTTGGGCCTATTTTATAGATGGTTCTGCATGATATGCAGCCACCACCCAAAAGTGGACAGCTGTAACACTACAGCCCCTTTCTGGGATATCCCTGAAGGACAATAGTGAAGGGAAATCTTCCCAGTGGGCAGAACTTTGAGCAGTACTCCTGGTTGTTCATTTTTCTTGGAAGGAGAAATGGCTAGAGGTGTGTTTGTACACTGATCCATATGCTGTAGCCAGTGGTTTGTCTGGATGGTCAGGGACTTGGGAGGAAGATGATTGGAAAATTGGTAACAAAGAGGTCTGGAGGAGAGGTATGTAGATAGACCTTTCTGAATGGGAAAAAAACATGAAGACATTTGTGTCCCATGTGAATGCTAGCCAAAGTATGACTTCAACCAGAGGAGCATTTTAATAATCAAGTGGATTGGATGACCTGTTCTGTGGGCATCAGTTGGCCTCTTTCCCCAGCCACTCCTGTCATTGACTAATGGGATCATGAACAAATTGGCCATGGTGGAGGAATGGAGATGATGCATGGGCTCAGCAATATAGACTTCCTCTCACCAAGACTGACCTGGCCACAGCCACTGATGAGCACTCAAGTGCTCAATCTGCCAACAGCAAAGACCAACACTTAGTCCCTGATATTGGAACATTCCTGATGTAATCAGCCACCTACCTGGTGACAGGTTGATGAGATTGTACCACTTCCATCATAGAAGGGTCAGTGTTTTGTTCATACTGGAATAGACACAAACTCTGGATACAGATTTGCCCTTCCCTGCACACGGTGCTTCTGCCAAAACTACCATCCATGGACATACAGAATGCCTTATTCACCATCATGGTATACCACACAGCATTGTGTCTCATCAAGGAATACTTCACAGCAAATGAGGTGTGATGATGGGCCCGTACTCATGGAATTCACTGGTGTTACCATGTCCCCCATCATCCTGAAGCAGTCGGATGGACAAAACAGTGGAATGGCCTTTTGAAGGCTCAGTTATGGTGCTAACTGAGTGGCAATATCTTGCAAGACTGGGGCAGTGCTTTCCTGGAGGCTGTACATGCTCTAAACCAGCATCCACTCTCTGGTGCTGTTTCTCCCATAGCCAGGATTCACAGGTCCAAGAATCAAAAGGTGGACAGGATAGTGGCACCACTTGCTATTACCTCTAGTGAGCCCCTAGAAAAAATTTCACTTCTTGTCCCTGCAATTTTATGCTCTGCTGTTCTAGAGGTCTTAGTTCCAAAAGGATGAGTGCTTCCACTAGGAGACCCAACAATGATTCCTTTGAACTGGAAGTTAAGACTGCCACCTCATGCCTCTGAATCAAGAGGCAAATAAGAGAATTACTGTACTGGCTGGGGTGAGTGATCCTGATCACCAAGGGGAAATTGGTCTGCTATTTCACAATGGAAGTAAGGAAGGATATCCTTACCCTACCTGTAATATAGAAGATCCCTTAGGGTGTCTCTTAGTACTACCATGCCCTTGATTAAAGTCAGTGGAAAACTGCAACAATGAAATCCAGGCAGGACTACTAATAGCCCACAACCATCAAGAATGAAAGTAGAGAACCAAGATCATCCAAGGTGCTTGCTGAGGGTAAAGGAAATATGGAATCGGTGACAAAAGAAGATATAGTTATAAATATGAGCTGTGACCACATGACCAGTTATAGAAATGAGGACTGAAATGCTTATTTCTTCCTTGTTTTGTTATGAATATGTCTGCATATAAACATAAAGCATTTATCTTTGTTTTCTTCCCTTTCTTATCTCCTTATCATATAACATAAGTTGTATTAACTTTATGTAATCATTTAAGTTAAAGGATATCAAGGATAAGAGTGACTATAATACATGGTAGCACAATATATTGAATATATTTACTACTACTGAATTGTACACTTGACTGTGTCTAAAATATAAAATTTTGTGCTGTATATTTGTTACCTCAATAAAAGTTTTTAAAAGAAAAAAGTGAGTATCACTGAAGGACTTGCATCCTCTTCTGGGGAAAGGGTTAGTGCATTTTTAGTTGTATCATGTTAGCTAAAAGTATGACTATGTTATTTTCTTTATTTGGAGATTAAGTATGGTTTAAGGAGATGTGCCTGGGTGTAAAGTTGACAATGGGTAGACTGTGAAGGTTAATTTCATGTGTCAACTTGGCTAGTTTGTTATCCATTGTTTGATAAAGCCAACATTGACCTGATGGTTACTGTGAAGGTATTTAGTTGATGGATTTGTATCTGTAATCAATTGATTGCATCTACATATGGTTGCATCAGGAGAGTTTGGACTTCTTCTGGCCTTAAAACTTTAAGCCAATAAATTCCCATTATTTAAGCCAATCCATTGTGCAGCATTCGTTTTAGCAGCCAAGAAACTAAGACAATTTTTGGTACCAGAAAGTGGGGTGCTGCTAGTACAAATATCTAAAAATGTGGAAACAGCTTTGGAATGGGTAATTAGTAGAGGCTGGAAGAATTGTGAGGGCTCAAAAAGTTTGTGTTGTCTTAGAAAATAAGACAACAGTATGAATAGTATGTTGGTAGAAATATGGATGTTAAAGGTACTTCCAGAGAAGCCTTAGAAGGAAAGGATGAATGCATTATTGGAAATTGGAAGAAAAGCAATCCTTGCTATAAAATGGTCCAGAACTTGGTGAAATTGTGTTCTGGCTTTGGATAGAAGGCAGAATTTGGAAGTGGTGAACTTGGATATTTAGCTGACAAGATTTTCAAGCAAAGTATGGAGAGTGCAGCCTGGTTTTTCCTTTGAGCTTATAATGAAATGAGAGAGGAAAGAGATAACCTGAGGACTGAACTGTTAAGCACAAAGAAATCAACAACTGGAAAATTCTCAACCTATCCAGGTAGTGTGCTCTGAGACTAGAGCCAGAAGCAGCTCTATCAAGGACCTTCCTGAACTTCCTGGAAGTACATTCCTAGAGAACATTGTTACATGTGAGGGTTTAACTGAACAACCCTTTGCTAAGTGTGTATGACTGAACATGGATCCAGTCAGACAAGTCAAGATTGGAAATGTACTTATCCAGGAAGGATCATTGGAAAGTTCTTTCATCTCATGGCTTGGACTCCCTAGAATTATGTACAAGGCCAACAAGGTTTTTGCAAAATTTGCTTGAGTATATGTAATGCAAAGAAGGGCCAAAGAAGGGATGAATTGAAAGAAAAATTTTTATCTCTTCTTCATACAGCCAGCTTCTTCTGGAGGAATTAATTGAAATCTTCATCAGAGTTCCCAACTTGCAGCCTGCCCTATGGAATTTGGGTTTGCCAATCCCCATAGTTTAAAATAGGAAATTTTGTGCTGTATATTTGTTACTACAATTAAAGTTTTTAAAAGAAAAAAGTGAATATCACTAAAGGACTTGCATCCTCATCTGAGGAAAGGGTTAGTGCATTTTTAGTTGTATCATGTTAGCTAAAAGTGTCACTATGTTATTTTCTTTATTTGGAGATTAAGTATGGTTTAAGGAGATGTGTCTGTGTAAAGAATTCCTATGATAAACCTGTTAATATATATTATAATATATATATCCTGTCATTTCTGTTTCTCTGGAGAACCTGGCTAATATAGATGGGGACCTTTGTGTAGTGAATAAACTATGTGGTAATATACCATAGCCCCACCTCCCCTAGCCTCCTCCTACTCAATCGTGAGAATTTTACTTTTTGTTTTGTTTTCTTAAACTTTTATTTTGAAATTTCAAACTTAAGGACAATTGCAAAAATAATACAAAACCCATACAGAGAAATCCAACATACCCACCTCCTCATAATACACAGATCCACCAATTTTAATTTTGCCACATTTGTTGTGATTATTCTTTTTTCCTATCCATCCATCCATCCATCCATCTACCCACCCATCCATCCATCCATCTTTCTAATCACTATTTTCTAAATATTTGAGAGTAGGTTGTGTACAACATGCTCCTTGAACACATAATACTTCCATGTACCTTTCCTAAGAACAAGATTTACTTATGTAACCACCTTAAGTACAGGTATCAAGTTCAAGAAATGTAAATGTTTGTAAAAATTAAAATATTAAAAAATTAAAAAGAAAGCTATAAATTAGCTTTCCAATACTGTTGGCAATGCAAGATTATCACAAAAAAAGAAATTTAACATTGATATAAAGTTTTTCCATATGTTCCAATAATGTCCTTTTGAGTCTTTTCTGTTCCATTATTAGATCCAGGCCAGGATTTTGTCTTGCATTTCATTGTCTTTAGTTGCTCTTTTTTTTTTTTTTTTTTCAATTGTGGAAACATATATATAACATAAAATTTCCCATCTCAACCACTCCCAAGCATATCATTCAATGGGATTAATAACATTTACAGTGTTGCACTACTTTCTTTTTTTTTTCCTTAAAGATTTATTTATTTATTTCTCCCCCCTTCCCCTCATTGTCTTGCACACTCGCTGTCTGCTCTCTCTGTGTTCTTCTGTGTCTGCTTGTCTTCTCTTTAGCAGCACTTGGAACCAATCCTGGGACCTACCAGCGCGGGAAAGAAGCGCTCAATCTCATGTACCACCTCAGCTTCCTGGTCTCATACCACATCTTAGTGTCTCTTTTCCGTGTCTAGCACTCTGCGTGGACAAGCACTCTGCATGGGCCAGCTCACAGTGTGGGTCAGCTCGCATTTCACCAGGAGGCCCTGGGAATCGAACCCTGGATCTCCTATATGGTAAATGGGAGCCCAATTGCTTGAACCACACCCACTTACCCATCTTGCACTACTTTTATCACCATCCATTATCAGAACTTTCCCATCACCCCAAACAGAAGCCCTACACTCATTATGTATTAACTCCCTATTCCCCCTCTCTGCCACCCCTGGTACTCTACTTTCTTTCTCTATGCATTTGTATATTATAGCTATTTCAAATAAGTGGAATCATGCAACATCTGTCCTTTTTTGTCTGGCTTATTTCACTCAACATGTTTATCTTCAAGGTTCATCTATGTAGTGGCATGTGTCAGAACTTCATTCCTTTTTTTAAATTAAATACTGAGTTTATTTCACATGTATATTTTTAGCTCACCATTTCCATTTGTCTGACCACTGTTACTAAAAACTATGTCCTATCATAACATTCCATTACATATGTGAAACCAAGCAAAGGCTGGAGTTTCATCTTTAAAAACTAAACAGGCATTTTGGGCAACACTTCCTTGGCAAAAGAACATGGACAATGTTTATCAGAAACAGTAGGGAAAGCTCTCACTCTGCATTATAAAAAGGACAGCCAGATATCAACTCTCACCAAAATGAAATAAGATGGAAAATTTTAACAAACTGTTTAAACTATTTTTTAAAGAGACTTCCTCCATTGCTAGAGATCTTGAATAGTCTCCTGGTCAGTCATCTGGAAGCAGTTCTACATGTAATTGATGAATTTGGCTTCCACTTTTCTATACTTCCTTGCATTTTTGCTTTAGTATCTTCTACAGAACTAGGTCCTTTCAGTGTTTTAGGAGGTTTTTCCTGTTTTTTTTTTTTAAAGGATTCTGGAATTTTTTTATCTTAACGTTGATGATTTTGAGTCAAAAGACCCTTCTGGTTTGATTTTTGTGTACTCTTTGCCTGGAGTATATCATATAGATTTCTTCACTGGCGCTTATTCTTCTGTTTCCTCATCATCAAAATCATCATCATCTTCTTCATCATCATCATCTTCATCATCATAATTGTCATCTTCATCAGCAGCAACTTTACATTTTTCTGTGGAACATTGCTACCACTTCCAGGGGCAGATCATTTTCCAGATATACTTCAGAGTTTCACATCCTTCTCCTTTTCATCTTCTGACTCTGCATCTTCCTCCACAGGTACTAAGTGCAGTCCACTAATATGCACAGGCCCAGAACCACACTTCAACCATAAGACAATAGGTGGTGTTATTTCACAGCCTCTAAGAGAAACCATTGATGGTATGGACATTTTCAAAGTTGCTGGTGTTACTTTAATTGGACTGCCTTCATAATTCATTGTGTCTTTTTCAACAATGTATGGTTCATCCTTTGCACCAGCTCCTAAACTGACCATTCTTAAAGATAACTGGTGGTCATTTTCATCATTATCCACCTTAAAAGTGATAATCTTTGTCAGCCTTTAGTTCGCAACTGAAAAGATAGTTCTGGGCTTTCAGGGGATTCATGTCCATGTACATCAAATCTTCCATGGAACAGTGGCATGCACTTAGGTGGGAGAGAAGGCAGACAGAGATTGATAACCAGTGTTCCAGAGAACAGTCATGAAGGATGGAATTACACCAGCTTCATTCCTTTTTAAGGCTGAGTAATATTCCTTTGTATGTATATACCACATTTCGTTTATCTATTCATTTGGTGATCATTTGAGTTGCTTTCACCTTTGGCTATTGTGAATAATGCTGTTATAAACATTGGTATAAAAATATATGTCTGAGTCCCTGCTTTCAGTTCTTTTGGATATATACCCAGAAGTGGGTTTGCTGGGCCATATGCTAATTCTCTGTTTAACTTTTTTTTCTTTTCTTATTTTTATTTTTTGTGTTTATTTTTTTAAGGAACTGCCAAACTGCTTTCCACAGTGACTGTACCAGTTTACATTCCCACTGACAATATACAGGTGTTACTATTTCTTACTATCCTCACTAGCACTTGTTATTTTCCATTTTTCTAATAATGGCCATTCTAGTGGGTTTGAGGTGGTATCTCATCATCATTTTGATTTGCAAAGTCCCCTGCCCATTTTAAAAATTGGATTGTTTGTCATTTTGTTGTTGAATTGTAAAGGTTCTTTATATTTTCTGGATATTCAACCCTTGTCTGATTATAAGGTTTCCAAATATTCCCATTCTGTTCATTGTCTTTTCACTTTCTTAATAATGTCCTTAGATGCACAAAAGCTTTTAATTTTAATGAAGTCCAATTTATCTATTTTTTCTTTTGTTGCTCATGCTTTTTTAAACCTTAGACTTCATTGCTTAATACAAGGTCCTGAAGATAATTTCCCTGTTTTCTTCTAAGAGTTTTATTATTTTAGCTCTTATATTTAGGTTGCTGATCCATTTTTAGTTAATTTTTATGTATGATGTGAGGTAGGGGTTCACATTCATTCTTTTGCATGTGGTTATCCAGTATGAGAATTTTACTTTGATGTACCTATATCCCAGGCTGACTCATGGTATCCAGAAAACTGACCTTGTCCCAGAGTCTTAAACAAAGAGTGTGTAACACCCCCTCTTACCTAATATACCTCCTTTTTCCTCTTATCTCTTTTCCATCATCCCAGAAGGCCCACCTTCTACCACCATGCTGCAAGAAAACCTCATGGCCTAGCTCCATGGCTGGAAAGTCTTTCTTCTATTCTCTATTGGAGAATTCCAGAAACTGAGTCCACCATATTTGGTTATGATTTGCTACAGGGAAGTGGTATGGGAGGGTGTGGGATAAAGGAATTTAGTGAATTCTTTCCCAAGACAATAGCCCAGTCTGAAATTCTATTTACTTGAAGCAAAATCCAATTTTTGAATGTCAAAAGCTGTTTCTGAGGAATAGGACCAACTACATAATTTGCAGGGCTCAATGCAAAATGAAAATGTGGGACTTCTTGTTCAAAATTAAGAATTCCAAGACGGCAACAGCGGAGCATTAAATTCCAAGCCCATCTAAGTTTGAAGTCATGCTGCACAGGTTGTGCACCCATGAAGCCAGCCCTGCAACACACTTTCTTTTTCTTTCCATCCCTTTTGTGATATTCCTAATGACCGCCCCCTTTTCTACCCCAGGGACAGTTGGAGAGTGAGCCACATACTCCAGAAGGCAGGAAAAAAAGCCTATTACTCTATATAATTTAAAATGCCTTGATTTTAGGTTCCTAAATCGTGCCTATATACCCTTGAGTCTATGAAAACCAAGAGTCAGAGAATGGCAAAACCACATTTAATTCATTCAATCATTTATTCATCATTTGTTTATTGAGCACCTACTAACCTCTCAGCACTGTGCCAGGTCCTAGGGATTCAACAGTGAGCTAAACAGATATGTCCCTGTTCTCACGAGGTTCTCTATCTAATGCAGGATATGAATTCTGGATGAATAATGGTTTATATAAATGTATAATTACAATAAAATATAATATAAACAGGGGAAGCAACATGGTTGTATGAGTAAGCATTTGATACATCAAGGAAACTGACCTGGCCTAAGGTTCTGGGGCTCAGAGGAGGGTGGCTAGAGAAGGTTTCCCTAAATGACTTTGGGCTGAGACCTGAGTAAGGGTTAAAAAAGAGAGAGCCAAGTGCATCCCAGGCAGAGGGAACAACAGGTGCTCTGGCACTGGCCCAACCCTCCATGTCCCTAAAACATCAGGAAACTGAGTTGACTGAGTTAACGCTTTTTTTCTTTTTTGCATCTAACAGCTAATTCCAGTAATGTTTATGACTCAGCCGAGTTAGAATAACATTAGACCAAAACAGAAACAGTCTCTGGTTTTACAAAGCCTTTGTACAAATCCTCTGACTTTTCTGCTCTTGTTGGGGCTCCCTGCTGCTGGTGCTTGGCTGCTCAGGGCTAAATCTAAGCTGCTCCTACCTGTTGCCTTCTCAGATTCTCTGAGTCTGGGAAACAAAGCATTGGCAGAACAACTGAAAATGACCAGGAGGAGGACATATTGGATCCCTGACTCCTCTGGTGGCCTTGTGAATCTTGGCATGGATGTTGGTGATGACATGGTTTTAGGAGTTAGCTGTGTAAGTGGATCTTTTTAGCATCAAAACATCAGGAAACTGAGTTGACAGGATATTCACAATGATCAAAAATTAGGTCAAAGTATTTAACCCTGATTGTTTTTAATGGATCTCAGGTACCTATAATTAGGTTAATCATAATCCTTGGTCATGACACACCTTCATGGTCCCTACATAGCCTTTTATCTATCTATCTATCTCTATCATCTATCTTTCTATATCCATATCTATATCTATCTATCTATCTACCTATCATCTATCAATCATCTCTCTGTATCATTATCAATCTATTATGTATCTTTATCTATATCATTTATCTATAATCTATATATATATTATCTATTTATCTATGTATTTACTTATACTAAGCACTTATAAATCCATCACCGGCACACCAGGTAGGACTTTGACAATCACATCCAGCTATTGTCCACCCCCCCCCCTTATTCTCTGACTCTTCTCGCTTGAAGTAGCCACTTTTATGAATCTTTTTCCTTCATGGCTATGTTTAAAATTATTATTTATTCTGTATGAAGTCTTTTAAATTATATATTTTATTTTAGTTTCCAACTTTATAAAAAATGTGACATATTTGAGGATTTACCTTTTTACTTACTGATTTCTTTTTAGTAGGTTTACCCTCAAAGGGTGACATGGTTTCACATTCTGGAAGTGACTATCTCTAGCACCCTTAGTTTGTGTCTACACTGCTTACAGAGAGCTAAAAACCCAGAGAGGTTGAGTGACCTGACCAGAGTCCCCAGCAAATGTGGGAAGTGCCAGTTGTCACTGGTACCTGGTTGTCCAGACTCTTGGCTCAGTGCTCATTCCCTGTTCTTTAAGGACATGGAAAGACCATCTCCCCTTGGGCAGCCAGTCCAACACTATGTCGGGACATACTTAAAACTAGTAATGATGCCTTTTTGGTTTTTATTTTCCAAGAAAACATATAATCTCAAGGATGGCCTCTGGAGCAATCAGGAGAGGAAGACTGCGGCTCTGGTGGGAGCAGATGTCCACCCTTGGGGAAAGTACAGTGCTACCTGGAGAACCATGATTCCTATCTGCCCCAAGCCAAAGTGAGTCTTGAGGGGGTGGCAAGGGGCTGTACTCACTAGACAATGATCCCAGGGGTTTCATAACCATGTCCCTATACAGTAGGGTCATCCATCATAGTCAGGTACCCTCAGAGCAGTATGAGGCACATCAAGGAGGCACCACCAATACCTTCATTCATTTATTTCATCATTCAAGAATTCATTGAGCACCTACATGTGCCAGGCACAGTGCTAGATCATGGAGGAATGGCAATAAGCAAAGCAGACATGATCTTTGCCATCATGGACCACACATGGGGGAGAAAGGCAATAAGTAAGTGAGCTCATAAATGAACCTGTGATGACAAGTTGTATGAGATTGGTGCTATGAAGAAGTGTGGGGTGCTGAGGGACAGTGGAACAGTGGCAAATGGATAAGTGCAGGATGAACGAGAATTTACTAGGTGACAGATGGGGAAGGATGATCGAGGCAGGAGCAGCAGCATATGCAAAGGCCTTGCCTTGAGGTGGAAGGAACAATGTGATGTGTCCTGGAACTGAAAACATGGAAGCAGTGTCGTTGGATGAGGGGTGTGGCCGGAGGTGAGGATGTGGAGGCTGGCAGGGCCTGGAGGTTCATGCAGTTTCCCACAGGTAACGATAAGGATGCTAGCCTTCGTTCTGAGAATAAGGGGGATCCATTGAAAGGACTAAAAGCCCGATGACGTTAGCCTTTATTTAAGAGGTAAAGAAATTCAATTTATCCTCCAGAAAACCATAGAGTAATGTAAACTCCCCCAAATTGTTTTCCAAACCTTGCTTTCAGGATCCTCCAAGAATTATACCCTCTAAGCATGCATACATTCATATATTCATCCATTTATTTATTTATTTATGGGATCTTAAAACCTCAGCATTTCATCACCAAGAGTCCGTTTTGTATTTATTATTTCCTTTCCTCTCCATGTCTCCAAATTTTTCTAAGATTTTATCTATCAACAGACTGCATTTGTTTTCCCATTTTAAATATCCTTGCTTCTGATCAATTTTAGCTACATTGTTACCACATTGAATTGATAAAAGCTACATCAAGAACAAAAAACCTTGGTACTTTAGTTCACCTGGGAAAACTCATCTTGGATAAATGTATTTTCTGTTGGGCCTTTGTAATATTGGAACCAGCACATAGATGCTGGTCTATATTTGGCAGTCACATGTATCTGATGAAATCTCTCACTCTTCCTTCAGTTCCTCCTCTCTCCAGTGTCTCTGGCAAGAGTGAGACTGTCCAGCCTTGCCCAAAATACACAGCCCTGCTTGCTGATGGACTGTCAAGACATACAGAGCCAGAGAATGGAGAAAAGAGGCCATAGGTCTCCCCACCCTGCTCCCACTAATCCCATGAGTATGACATTTTCATCTTCCCATCTTTCTCGCCAAATCTTTTTAATAGATTTTTCTTCATTTGAAACACATAACATTAAAGGCGATTTTTGAAAAATAAAATTAGAACAATCACATACCATCTCAACACCCTAATCCGTTCATTTTTTCATTCTCAAAGATTGACCTTATGCTATAAAGTTTTTATTTCATTATTGATTGTTTTGTAAGCAAAAAATAGGAAAAAAACAATGAGAATATCCTTTTATTATTCCTTTGTCAATTTCAATCCTTCTAAGTCAACCACTATTAACAATTTGATATAAATGTACATATATATTTTTTGTCTGCTTTCCCTCCTTTTTTATAAAAATAAAAATACACTTAATTTCTTGATCTGCAAGTAGTCATTTTTTACTTGCTTAATATGATTGGAGCTCTTTCCATATTCTACATTGCATTCCATAATATGATTGCATGATAGTGCCTCTTTTTAAAATCATTTCCCCATTGATGGATGTTTTTGTTGTTTCTGGTTTTTAACTATTACAAATAATAATAGAATCATACAAAAATACTGTGTGTACATCTGGATGATTACACTATGGTTTTTGTGTAGTTTTAATTCATTCCTTCAACATCTTGACCCTGACTTAACTTTCCATTTCTAGAGTCTGTATGTTATGAGTGACCACATTGCCCATGACTTCTCTATTAGGTTTCCTGCCTCTCAGCCCCTGGATCATGCTGGCTTGTTCTCCTACCTCACGTTGGCATGGCTCACCCCAGTCGTGATCTGGGGCGTCCAGAATCACATAGATGAGAGCGCCATTCCCCATCGTCAGTGCATGATGTCTCAACCAAAAATGCCAAGAGGTAAAGTCATTGTGGGCAAGCCACTGATTGGTTAAAGGCCATCTCTTGGTGCGATGTGACCAGTGTTGCATTAGAATGGGGATTAGGGTCCATCCTCAGACAACCAAAGTAATATTCATTCTTTCTTTGTAGCAGGAGGCCCTTCTCTAGTCTGAGGGTTTTTTGCTTGTTGGTCGGTTGGTTTTTTTTTTTTTTTGTGGTACTGGGGTCAGGGATTGAACCTGGGACCTCCTATGTGGGAAGCTGGCGCTCAACCCCTGAGCCACATCAGCTCCCCTGAGCTGGTTTTTTCGGTTGTTTGCTTGTTGTGTGTGTGTGTGTGTGTGTGTGTGTTTTAGGAGACACTGGGAACCGAACCTGGGACCTTCCCGTATGGGAAGCAGGTGCTCAGCTGCTTGCTTAACCTGGGGCTCATGAATCTCTTGAAATAGTATGTATATTTTACACATATAGGTTAGAGATCTTTTTCTGGAAAAAGAATTCTCATCCTTTTTCAGATTCACAAAAGGACCTAGTACCTCAGAAGGGTTAGAAATTACTGATTTTCTTTCCTGGATCAGGCATTTAGCTGTGGCACTGAGCATTAAATTTTTGGTTAGCCACCCAATCTCCCAATCTTTGAGTCATTACTAACTGTGTGATTAAATTTCCTGTTCCACCCACCTCACGAGATAATATGAGGATGAATTGGGGAAAAATGAATAAGTGACTTGAAATGTCCCATACTCAGGTGCCTACCTTGAGCTCCTTCCTGAGACACCATGTATAGGATGGTATTTTCCAAATGTGCATAAGAGCTTCCTAAAAAGAGCATTCATTGGTCAGAAAGGTTTGTGAAATGTTGCATACTATACTCAGATCCTGGAGATTTACAAAGCAAATTAATCTGTTTGAGATGCTAAGAAAATTTGCAGTACAGAAACTGGTTAAACCTTGACCTGTTGCTTCTCAGACTTATTCAGTAAAAAAAATAGTTCCAGGGGACAGTTTTCAGATAATGTCATATAGTGGTCAGAATCATGCCTTTTGTTAGCTATGATGTTGGAGAAGTTACTTACCCTTTCTAGGGCCTATTTCTATATGTATAAAATAGTGGGTCATAAAATTTAACTCATGGTCCTTTAGAGGATTGTGGTAAGAATCAGAAAAGGCGATAAATTCAGTTTAAAGCACCTGAGTAAATGCCTGGTGAATAGTAGACAAATAGACCGGTTAAATATTGGTTTGCATGCTCTTCCCTAACCACTATGAGTACAAGGTCCCTTGGCTTAGTTCCATTGATTTCTAGGTCACTGATTCTGTCCTGTTTATTTTATAATCTGCATGATCTTTCTACCAAATCTTTTGTCATAACTCAATTTTTGTATGTTTGCTATAAAAATTATCTGTGCTTTCACACCTTTAGATCAGGAAGGATTTCTTTTTATAGGTTTACCAGTTAAGAGGCAGCATTCTGGGGTACATCTTCGCTAATCCCTCAGAAAAGCTGCCTTGGCGTCTGTAGGATTTGCTGCCATCATCATCACCACCACCACTACCTGCAGCAGCAGAAGCAGAAGCAACAGCAGCTGCAACACCTTCACCATCATCATCATCCTCATCTTCATTATTCTCACCATCATTTCCACCATCATAATCCTTCACATTTGTTATTATTCTACAATTACATAGCATGCCCCTGTCTATTATCTCCTTTGACCATCACAATAGGGTTATAAAGGGAACAGGGAAGATATCTTCCCATCTTACAGATGAAAAAACAGAGGTTTAAGAGATGTGAAATGATGTTCCCTGAGTCACACAGCTGATGAAGGCAGGAGGCAAAATTTGAAAAACAATGTATATGGTAGATTTGGGAGAAGAGCTGTGGGAGAGCTATGGAAAACTTGGATTTGTTTAGTCAAAGTAGAATGAACTCTAGAGCTTTTCTCTGTGGATTGTGTGTACATGGCACGGGACCATGGTATGGCCTGAGTTATATCATCCCCAACCCTCTGACATACAGGTTTCAGGGGACATTTTTGGCTTACGGAGCTTGGGTCCAGACCCCCCTAAGTTATCTGGCTCCATCCATTGATGGACATGGGATGGGGGGAAGTTGTTTTATAACACAGGGAGGAAGAAAAAGGCTGGAGTTTTGATTGAGGATGAAAGAAAGCAGGACAGAAAGATTCTCATGGTGTCTGTTCCATTCTAGTCTTAGGCTGGCCATGAGTGTGTATGGTTGGAGGAGTAAAGAGTAGAAAGGGCTAGAACTGTTTGTCATGAGAGACTCGATGAGATTCTGGGCAACAGATCAGGGCCAGCTGATGGAGCTGTTTGAGAATGTCATTGGGAGGCTTGGAGCACAGGCATTGTTACAGTGGGGCCCTGTGATAAAGGATTGCCCAGTGAGGGACGTGGTCATTCTGCATGCTCTTTGCTCTCAGGGTTTATTGGGAGTCTCTTGGCATAGTACTTAATGTTCCCATGATGGACAGGGTAACAGCTTTCCAGGCAGAGGAACCAGACATATGGGAACAGGAGTCAGGAAGTAAAAGGGCAAACGCCACATGCTGACTGCAGCTGAAAGACTGGACTGTGGTTGTATGAGAGGCATCCAAGGGCTAGTTTAAAATTTTTGTAAACCCTAAGCAACACCAAGATAAATAAAAAGTCAACAAAATCTTAATTGTTTTACAATAACTTCTTTGGTGCTTTTTAAAAATATGTATCAATTTTTTTTCCCAAAATAAAGTGGTTTTGGTGCCCCTGTTTTACCAGTATCATTAGATTGGAATGTCAAAATAAGGACACATTTTCAGTTGAGTGATCCAGCATTAGGGCACCCTTTCAGGGACTCGAAATAATTGAGATTCCTTTGGGAGAAGCTGATTTTTGGATATGGAAGTTCTGGGTTTTGTGAATCTTAATTTGTACATAAAAAGGAAGAGTGACATTATTTAAATTCCTGGGATATTTCCTCAACTAACTGTACTATGGGGGTAACAAAAGAGTTGATGAAGAAAAGTTATTTATTTTTTTAAATATATTTTTTTATTAGAGAGGTTGTAAGCTTACAAAACAATCATGCATAATGTGCAGAATTCCCATACATAACCCAACACTGCATTTTTTTTAACAAATCAGTTTTATTGATACATATTAATAAAGCACAAATCCATCCAAAGTGTGCAATCAATGGTATTTGGTATAATCACATGTTGTGCATTCATCACTTCAATCATTTTTAGAGCATTTTCATTAGTCCAGTAATAATAATACTACTAAAAAACAAAAACCAAACAAACAAAACTTATTACCTCTCAATCTCTCTATTCTTCCCCTGCCATACATAACTGCTATTTTATTTCCTTCTCTCTAGTTTATTTGTATTTATATTTTATAAAAAACAGTCTTATATATGTAATATCACCCATATTTGTATTTTACATGAGGTTTCAGTATGTTATACAATCTCAGGTCACATTTTTACATATACATGACTTTCCTTTTCAACCACTGTCATACCCCATATAATAGCTCTGCTAGTCACAAACACCATGATGTGCTCTTACTATTTCCATTCCATTTCCAAAGATTTACAAGCAATCTTTTAACCAATTCTGCACACACTAATCCTCAGCTTTCCATTCTCCACCCTCATTCTATTTTCTGGTAACCTATATTCTAATTACTAATCCCAGGAGTTTACATAATATATTTAGTTCATAATAGTGCAGTCATGACAGTATTTGTCCTTTTGTGTCTGGCTTGCCTCACTCAACATAATGTCTTCCAGGTTCATCCATGTTATCATATACTTCATGACTTCATTTCTTCTTACTGCGGTATAATATTCCATTGTGTGTATACACCACAATTTATTTATCCATTCATCAGTTGTAGACACCTGGGTTATTTCCAGCTTTGGCAATTGTGAATAACACTGCTGTGAACATCGATGTGCAGATGTCTATTTGTGTCACTGCTCTCAGTTCTTCTAGGTATATGCCTAGTAATGGCATTGCTGGGTTACATGGCAAATCTATATTCAACTTCTTTAAGAACTCCCAAACAGTCCTCCGCAGTGACTGTTCCATTCTACATTCCCACCAACAGTGGATAAGTGTTCCTATCTCTCCATATCCTCTACAACATTTACAATTTTCTGACTGTTTTAATAGTGGCCAGTCTAATAGGTGTGACATGATACCTCATTGTAGTTTTGATTAGCGTTTCCCTAATTGTTAGTGATGTTAAACGTTTTTTCATGTGTTTCTTCGCCATTTGTATTTCTTCTTTGGACAATTGTCTTTTCAAGTCTTTTGTTAATCAGGTAGTTTGGTAATCAGGTAGTTTGCATTTTTGTTGTTGAATTGTATTATCTCTTTAAATATCATGGATATTAAACCTTTATCGGATATTTGATTGCCAAATATTTTCTCCCATTGAGTTGGCTGCCTTTTTACCCTTTTGACAAAGTCCTTTGAGGTGCAAAAGTGTTTAATTTTGAGGAGTTCCCAGCTATCTGTTTTTTCTTTTATTGCTCGTGCTTTGGGTATAAGGTTTAAGAAGTTACCACCTACCACAAGATCTTGAAGATGTTTTCCTACCTTTTCTTCTAGGAGATTTATGGTTGTCACTTTTATATTTAGACACTTGATCCACTGTGAGTTAATTTTTGTATAAGGTGTGAGATAGGGGTCCTCTTTCTTTCTTTTGGATATGGCTATCCAGTTCTCCCAGCAACATTTGCTGAATAGACTAGACTGTTCTGTCCCACCTGGGAGGGCTTGACAGCCTTGTCAAAATCGCTTGACTGTAGATGTGAGGATCTTTTTAATATAATAAACTTTAAGAGGTTTTAGATTACAGAAAAGTTTAGATTATTGAAAGTATAAGGAATACCCATGTACCCTACCACCTTCCCCTCCCACATCTTCCCCTATTAATAACATCTTACAATTGTGTCGTACATTTGTTATAAAATTGGTGAATAAATATTGAAGTATTGCTACTAACCAAGGTCTATAATTTACATTGTGGTTTACACTTAATTCCAATGCCCTATGTTCCATATATTATTCCCCCTCCCTCCCCTCAGAATCCACTTTCTTTATATCAATGTTACATGTTCTTCCATTACTATAATATTAAAAAATTAGTTTGTCTGTGGTTGCATTTCCCCCTTATGTTGGTTCATTCCTCAACCTTGAGGATTTGGGGATGGTGATGATCAATCTGCTTCTGATTGAGAGGGGGCTTGGATCCCATGGGGCTGATGGATGGAACTGTCTTGCTTGCAGTTGTAGATACTCTCTGTTTTTTTGGATGGGCATTGTCCATCATCATCCTTTTCTTATTTGTCCCGAGTGAGTCCAATGACCTGGAGAGTAAGTGTTGGCTGCAATTCTGCTGAGAATTAGGGTTCAACCAGTACATGAGCAGCCAGAAGATTTAAGTCTCTGGGACATATATTTAATGGGTATAGTGTTAATTATAGGTTCAAACAAAAGGGACAGAAGAACCATTTGTAGGAAAATTTTAAATGAGTCTAACTCTGATACTTTGGGGAGGTAGGTTATCATATATTCCAAGGTAAGGCCCACTGATGGGGTGCCAGTTTCCTGGGATTGTCTGTCTGCCTATAGTGTCTTTATGGCTCTAGAGCCCCCAGGAGCACCCCTACTTGAGGCACTGTTTACTGTGGCAGTCAGCAAAATACTCCTGAGGCATGTATAAATGTAACCCCTAGAATGACCTCCTGACTCACTTTGAATTCTCTTAGCCATAAAAACTCATTTGCATTTAATATTTCCTCCTTTGGGTCTAGGTCTTTTTCCAAATGCATCACTAGTTGGTGCTTGATAGTAATCCCTTGGTGCCAGGGAGGCTTATCCCCAAGAGTCATGTTTCATGCTGGGGGGAAGGTAGTGAGTTTATATGCTGAGTTTGGCTTAGAAAGAGGCCACATTTGAGCAACACGGAGGTTTTCAGGAGGTTACTCTTAGGCAATAATTATTAGGCTAAGTTGCAATTTCAACTTAGAACCAGGTTCATAAGTACAAGCATCAATAAAGGGCCTGGCGTATTGGGATCTGTCCTCTTTTGCTAGGCACTGCCGATGAACTCTAGAGATTCTTGCCACTCCATTAGAGAATCTAGCAAGACTCCCCAGGATGGAATTCAATATTCTTTCGATTATTGTGTGGGTCCCACCCACTGAGACAAAACTCTATGACCACATGAACACCTTCATATTCCATTGAGGCGTGCCATAGGTGCACCCCTCCCCACACATCCCACCACCACCGACACCCTGCAGTGATCCTCCCCTCTTACATGTGCAACACTTCTGCAATCCAAAACTTCCCACAAAACAAAACCAAAAAAGCAGCATAATATTCCATCATATATATATATACCACATTTTGTTCGTCTGTTCATCAGTTGATGGGCACTTGGGTTGTATCCATTTTTTGGCAATTGTGAATAAAGCTGCTATGAACATTGGTATGTTCGTGTCCCTGTTTTCAGTTCTTCTGTATATATTCCTAGTAAAGTGATTGCTGGATCATATGGCAGGTCTATATTTATCTTTCTGAGGAACCACCAAACTGTCTTCTGCAGAGGCTGCACCATTCTACAATCCCTCCAACAGTGAA
Source organism: Tolypeutes matacus (assembly GCA_026826555.1). Taxonomy (NCBI): domain Eukaryota; kingdom Metazoa; phylum Chordata; class Mammalia; order Cingulata; family Chlamyphoridae; genus Tolypeutes; species Tolypeutes matacus. The sequence goes on along the minus strand of JAKSZT010054565.1, from coordinate 10,132,519 downwards.
GGAGTGTTCCTATTTCTCCACATTCTCTCCAGCACTTGCAGTTTTCTGTTTTTATAATAATGTCTCTTCTATGAGGTGTGATATTGATATCTCATTGTTTTGATTTGCATTTCCCTAATAGCTAGTGATACTGAACATTTTTTCATGTGCCTTTGCACCATTTGTATTTTCTCTTTGGAGAAATGTCTGATTAAGTCTTTTGCCCATTTTATATTGGACTGCTTGCCCTTTTATCATTGAGTTGTATAATCTCTTTATGTAGCATGGAAATCAAAACTTTATTGGATATTTGGTTTTCAAATATTTTCTCCTATTGAGTAGGCTGCCTTTTCACCTTCTCGACAAAGTCCTTTGAAGCACAAAAGTGTTTAAATTTGAGGAGGTCCCATTTATCCATTTTTTCTTTTATTGTTCATGCTTTGGGTGTAAGGATTAAGAAACCATCACCTACCATTAGGTCTTAAAGATGTTTCCCAAAGTTTTCTTCTAGAAGTATTATGGTTCTAGCTTTTATATTTAGGTCTTTGATCCGTTTTGAGTTAATGTTTGTATAAGGTGAGAGATAGGAGTCGTTGTTCTTTCTTTTGGATATGGATTTACAGTTCTTCCAGCACCATTTGTTAAATAGACTGCTCTGGCCTGGCCCACCTGGGTGGACTTGATAATTTTTTCAAAAATCACTTGACCATAGATGTGAAGATCTGCTTCTGAATCATAATTCAATTCCATTGGTCTGTATGTCTATCTTTATGCCAGTACCATGCTGTTTTTTACCACTGTAGCTAGGTAATATGATTTAAAGTCTGGAAGTGAGAGTCCTCCAACTTCATTCTTCCTTTTTAAAATGTTTCTGTCTATTCGGGGCCCTTTAACCTTCCAAATAAATTTGATAAATTTCATTTTTTAAAAAAAGACTGTTGGAATTTTTATTGTGATTGCATTGAATCTATAAATTAATATGGGTAGAATCGGCATTTTAACAATATTTAGTCTTGCAATCCATGAACACAGAATATCTTTCCATTTATTTAGGTCTTCTTTGATTTCTTTTAGCAATGCATTTTAACTTTCTGAATACAAGTGCTTCACGTCCTTGGTTAAGTTTATTCCTAAATGTTTGATTCTTTTAGTTGCTGTTGTAAATGGAATTTTTTCCCTGACTTCCTTCTTAGAGTGCTCATTACTAGTCTATAGAAACACTATTGATTTTGGCATATTAATTTTGTATCTTGCCACTTTGCTGAATTTATTTATTAGCTCTAGTAGCTTTGTTGTAGATTTTTCAGGACTTTTTATGTATAGAATCGTATTATCTGTGAATAGCAAAAGTTTTATTTCTTCCTTTCCAATTTGGATGCCTTTTATTTCTTTTCCTTGTCTGATTACTCTAGCTAATACCTCTAGCACTATATTGAACAACAGTAGTGACAGTGGGCATACTTGTCTTGTTCCCGATCTCAAGGGGGAAAGCTTTCAGTCTTTTACCTTTGAGTACAATGTTAGCTGTGGGTTTTTCATATATGCACTTTACCATATTGAGTACATTTCCTTCAAATTCCTATCTTTTGTAGTGTTTTTAACAAGAAAGGATATTGTATTTTGTCAAATGCCTTTTCTGTGTCAATTGAGAGGCTCGTGTGATTTTTTCTTCTTCAATTTATTAATGTGATGTTTTCACTGATTGACTTTTTTGTGTTGAATCACCCTTGCATGCCTGGAATAAAACCTACTTGATCATGATGATTAATTCTTTTAATGTGTTGTTGGATTCAATTAGCTAGTATTTTGTTGAGGATTTTTGCATTTATATTCATTAGGGAAATGGGTGTGTAATTTTATTTTTTTGTAATATCTTTATCTGGGTTTGATATTAGGGTGATGTTGGCTTTGTATAATGAAAGTGGTAGCAATCCTTCCTGTTCAAATTTTGGAAGAGTTTGAGTAAGATTGGTATTAAATCGTCTTTGAATGCTTGGTAGAATTCACTTTTGAAACCATTTGGTCTAGGGCTTTTCATTTTGGGGAGGTTTTTGATGACTGTTTCAATCTCTTTCCTTGTGATTGGCTTGTTGTGGTTTTCTGTTTCTTCTAGGGTTGGTGTAGGTTGTTCGTATGTTCCTAGGAATTTGTCCTTTTCATTTATGTTGCCTAATTTGTTGGAATACAGTTGTTCATAGTATCCTCTTACGATCTCTTTTCTTTATTTGGGGTCAGTAGTAATGTCCCAGCTTTCATTTCTGATTTTATTTATTTGAATCTTTTCTCTTTTCTTTGTCATTCTAGCTAAGGGTTTGTCAATTTTGTTGACCTTCTAGAAGAACCAACTTTTTGCTTTTGCTGATTCTCTCTATTGTTTTTTGTTGTTGTTCTCAATTTCATTAATTTCTGCTCTGATCTGTGTTATTTCATTCCTTCTGCTTGCTTTGTGAATAGTTTGTGTTTCTTTTTCTAGTTCCTCAAGCTGTGTGTTTAGATTGTTGATTTTAGCTCTTTCTTTTTTAATGTATATATTAATGAGGGCTATAAATTTCCCTGAGCACTGCCTTTGTTGCATCCCGTAGTTTTTGATATGTTGTGTTTTCCTTTTCATTCATCTTGAGATATTTACTGATTTCTCTTGCAATTTCTTCTTTGACCCACTGATTATTTAAGAGAATGTTGTTTAATCTCTATATATTTCTGAATTTTTCCTTTTTCTGCCTGTTGCTGATTTCCAGCCTCATGCCATTATGATCAGAGAAAATGCTTTGTATAATTTTGATCTTTTTAATTTTATTGAGATCTGTTTTGTGACCCAACATATGGTCTATCCTAGAGAAAGATCGATGAACACTTGAGAAAAATGTATATCCTGCTGTTTTGGGGTGTAATGTTTTGTATATGTCTATTAGGGTTAGTTCATTTATCATATTATCCAAGCTCTCTGTTTCTTTATTGATCTTCTGGCTTTAGATGTTCTATCCAATGATGGAAGTGGTGTATTGAAGTATCCAACTATTATTATAGAGACATCTATTTATCCCTTCAGTTTTGCGAGTATTTGCATCATGTATTATGGGATACTCTGGTTAGGTGTACATACATTTCTGATTGTTGTTTCTTCCTGGTGAATTGCTCCTTTTATTAATATATAATTCTCTTTCTTGCATCTAATAACAGCTATGCTTTTAAAGTCTATTTCATCTGATATAAGTTTAGCTACTCCAGCTTTTTTTTTTTGTTACTGCATGTATGAAATATCTTTTTCAAGTCTTTCACTTTCAATCTATTTGTATTCTTGCATCTAAGGTGAATCTCTTTTAGACAGCAAACAGATGGCTTATATTTTCTTATCCATTCCACCAGTCTGTGTCTTTTGTTTGGGGAGTTTAGTTTAATCCATTAACATTCAATGTTATTACTGTAAAGGCAGTTTTCTTCATCCATTTTGACCTTTGGGTTCTGTCTGTCATATCTTATTTTCACCTCTCTTTTAGTTACTTTTACTGATGTAATCTTCATTTCTACACTCTCTTCCAAGCCTTGCTCTCCTTTTTTTTTTTTTTTTCAGGCTCTATCACTCCCTTCAGTATTTCCTGCAAAACCAGCCTTTTGGTTACAAACTCTCGCAGTTTCTGTCTGACCTGCGTGGATAACATCAGGGGGCCCACTATTTTCTGGCTTCTGATTATTTTTCTCTAGAAGCCCAAATGGAAGGCTCCATCAAGAGACTGGAGGGAAGGAGAAAAGTGAGATCAGGGTATTTACTCCCATGGCTACCTCCCTTCCAGTCCCCAGAGTTCTCTCTGTATGACTCTCCTTCTGGGCTCCAGTAACCTCATCTCCCCATTCCCCTTCATGCCTAGGGTGGTAACACTTACCTGCTGTTGCTGACTCTATGGTGCTTCACTATCCGTTGTTGGATTTCCTAAATTCTGCCCAGATATTTGTAAATGGTTGCTTTATTAACTCTCCTGAATTACCCAGCTTTTGTGTGCCTTCTCTTTCCTGCCTGGACCAGCTAGTAAGTGGCAGATCTGGAACTCAGATCATGTCAATTGAACTCCTGAGTCTCCTCCAACTAGACGATGATCTACATGAGGGCAGGATTATGTCTGAGCCAGTTTTGATCTCTCAACAAGCCACCATTGACCTGAAGACCTCACACACAGCTTGTGCTTGATGTTTGTTGCCTGAAAGAAGGATTGGGAGGTCTTAATGGTCCAAACTCCTTTTTCTTTTTAGAACCTGGTTATATCAGAGATTCTGGAATATTCTGAAGAGCCATCAAGCAATGTTGTCCATGATGTTAGACTCTGCTTGGCCCCCCCTTTTTTTTTAACTGAGTGTTTGAGGTCTGTGAGTCTTTGCTCCTGTTGGGTCATCAACCAGGACACAGGCATAAGGTTTCACACAGCCATTTCCTCATTTGCCTTTGAAAGGCTGATGCAGTTTAAGTCTCTGACACACATCTCTCCAGGAGCCGTAAGGGAATGGAACTGCATATCCCAGGTCATACCTCCATACCCCTTCTCCAGAAGTCACTGCCTGGTAGGCAGGGGAGGGAGAAAGGGGCTAGGCAAGGAAGAAGACAAAAGAAAATGTTTCTTTTTTCTCTTGTCAGTTTTCTTTAAAAAATTGTATTGTGGTAACAGGTAACATATACATCATAAAATTTCCTGTTGTAACCACTTTGAAGTATACAATTCAGTGGTATTAATTACAGTCGCAGTGTTGTGCTACTATCACCTCCATTCATTACCAAAACTTTTCCATCACCCCAAACAGAAATTCTGTACCCATTAAGCATTAATTTCCCATTCCCCTCTCTCTTACTTTCCTGCCCAGCCCTACTGAGTCTCCTTCAATGTACTTTCTGCATCTATGGATTTGCATATTCTAGTTATTTCTAATAAGTGAAATCCTACAGTACGTGCCCTTTTGTGTCTGACCTATTTCACTCAATATGATTATCTTCAAGATTCATCCATGTTGTAGCATGTATCAAGAACTTCATTCTTTTTATGGCTGAATAATATCCTACTATATGTGTTTATCACATTTTGTTTATCCATTCATCTGTTGATGGACATTTGAGTTGCTTTCACTTTTTTTGGCTATTGTGAATAATGCTGCTTTAAACATTGGTATACAAATATCCATTTGAATTTCTGCTTTCAATTCTTTTGGGTATGTACTTAGAAGTGGGATTGCTGGGTCCTATGGTACTTCTATACTTAACTTTCTAAGGAACTGAACTGTTTTCTACAGTGGCTATAGCCGTCCTAGTGGGTGTGAAGTGGTATATCTCACTATGGTTTGATTTGCATTTCCCTGGTGGCTAAAGATGTTGAGCATCTTTTCATGTGCTTATTGGCCATTTGTTTATTCTTTGGAGAGAAATGTCTATTCAAGTCCTTTGCCCATTTTTAGTTGGGTTGTTTGTCTTTTTGGTTTTGACTTGTATTTTTTATGTATTCTGGATATTAAACCCTTATTATATATATATATATATGGTTTCCAACCCAGGGTGAGTTTGATAACCACCAAAAATTGCTCTAGGTCTTGAAAGCAAGGTCGGCTCCAGTAACCCATGGAGATGGCTCCTGCATTTGGAGACCTTAGAGAGGATATATCCATTCATTCAGCAAATAGTTACAGAGACCAACTTTGGCCAGGCCCTGTTATAGGATCTGGGGATACAACTGTGATTGAAACAGAAACAAGCCCTAAGTAGAAGCACATTGAAAAATGTAGCTCCTTTGCCAGCCTGGGGGACTTAATTGCTCAGGGAAATCTTCCTGGGGGGAAGCAATCATAGACAATCTCTCTGAGTATTAATTTGTTTACCTACAAAAAAGGAATATTTATACCTGCCTGGTTATTGTTATTTGAGATGCCAGTTCTTGCACTCCCTACAACATAATACAGACAAACATTGACAGGCTGGAGGAAAATGCTCTAACTTATGATCCATAGTCAGAGCTATTGGAATTGTGTATATTTAATTTCAATTTCCCTATTTTTCTGTTGCTTACCAATTGTCTCAAGGAACATGGATTACTTTTATATTGAAACAGACATTTTAATTTTTGGAAAAGGCAGCACTACTTTGGCTCCTTACCCTCAAGCTAAATCCCTCCATGATCTGGCATCAACTCCTTTCCAGCTTCATGTTCCTCCATCTCCTCTCCTCTAGCCCTAGATTGGCTTCTGACCTTTCTGCCAGGCTATGTTAGCCTCCAGTCCTTAAATGCAGCAGGCATGTCCACCTCCTGAGAACTTTGCTCACATCATCCCTAACCCCTGTCCTTTTAAAATCTCATTCATCCTTCAAGGCCCAGTTTAGATGTCCTCTCCTTCATGATGGTATCTCCAAATCTCACCTTCTCCTTCCCTCAGTAAACACTGTATTCTTTTTGTACAAATCTGGCTGCCCCACTAATATGAGCCCTCTTGAAGACACAAACCATTTTAGAGTCATTGTTCTATCCTGTAAAAGGCCTAGCACCTGAATTACACAGAATAGATGCTCAAAAAATGTCTGCTCAAGTAACCATTGTCATCCAATGGAAGCCTTTTCTATACTGAAATGCTAAACATTAGGTATTTATTGTTATCATCATTACTGTTACAATTCTTCACCATTTAATTAGCTCTATGACATTAGGGAACTTGTTTAACCTCTGAAGCTGTGGAATAATAGTAGAGCCAACCACATAGGCTAGTGGTCTCATAGGATTAAATGAGCTAGTACTTATAAAACATGTTGAATGTTAGCAATGATTAATATGTTGAAATGTATAATTATTATAAATTTCTGTTAGGCCTTGAGAAGAGAGGCTTTCTTGTCTTGTATTTGACTGAAAGTTAAAGGAGTCAGGCCAGGCAGCCCTTCTCCCTATATATCACAGGAAAGTTATCATAGTAATTGCTAACTGTCTTAGTTGGTCTGAGCTGCAATCACAGATGCCACAAACTGGGTTTGACTTAACAGGAATTTATTGGCTCATTGTTTTCAGGCTTAAGAAGTCCAAAATCAAGGCATGAGCAAAGTGATGCTTTCTCCCCCAAAGTCTGTAGCATTCTGGTGCTGACTGTTGGCAGTCCTTGGGATTCCTTAGCTTTTACTTTGCCTCTCATTACATGGAGAGTTCTCTCCTTTCTACTCTTTTGGTTCCTCTTTATAAGGCCTCCAGTAATCTGGATTAAGGCCCACTCTTCTTTAGTTGGCCATACCTTAGTTAATAATATTTTCAAAAGTTCTTATTTAGAATGGGTTCACACCTACGGGGATGCAGATTAAGAACATGTCTAGGTTAGGGTATATAATTCAATTTACCACACTGTCATGGTTAAGTTCATGTGTCAACTTGACAGGCTATGGTGTCCAGATGTTTGGTCAAGCAAGTACTGGCCTGATTGTTACTGTGAGGATATTTTATGGATTTAAATCATCAGTGAGTTTATTGCATTTATGGCTGATTACATCTACAGTCAACAAAGGACAGAAGTCTAATCCAATCAACTGAAGGCATTAAAGACAGTCAGAAAGAAGCATTTCTATTTCTAGTTCAACTAGCTTCTCCCGGGAAATTCATCAAAACCATCATCAGCGTTCCCTACTTGCAGTCTGCCCTGTGGAATTTGTACTTGCCAATCCCTATGGTAATATGAGAAAATTCCTATAATAAATATCATAATATTTACCTGTATACATGTATGTATATGTATATCTCCTGTTGGTTCTGTTTCCCTGTGAGAACCCTGACTAATGCAAACACTAACTTTCTGTAAGCCAAACATTACACCAAATGCCTTATGTATATTAGCTCAGTCTGTCCTCCCACAGCCCTAGGCTCTGTTATTGTACCCATTGTCACAGAAGAGGAAACTGAGGCAAAGAAACGGTAGGTCCCTCACACAAGGTCACATTATTGGTTGGCAGAAGAGCCTGCATTTGGACAAAGTAGTGTGGCTATGGCATCCATGCTCTAACCTTTGCACTTAGCTGCTTGTTAAGGAGACCTTCTGCTCTGGGGCCTGCTGGAGTTCCTTTGCTATATGCATTTATTCTGAGCACCTGCTGTCTGGAGGGCCCAGTTTCCCCAAACAATTTCATAAAAGCATAATGCAAGATGAACTCTTTGAAAATGGACATGGAAGTAGTTGCTCAAATAAGGATTTTTACAGATTTGCTACTATAAATGTATTTTAAAATTAACTTTTAATAACACTGAATGCATTCTCATTGGGAACAAACTAAAATAATATAGATGAGTCCCTTGACCTGGTTACTTTCCCTCTCCCCAGAGGTAAGCACTATTATCAGTTTGGCATGTGTCCTTCCAGACCTTTCCAAGTACATTTATGTATACATGCAAGTTACCCATAGAAAACATATTGTATTTTTGGTGTGTGTTTTTACATAAATGGCCCTACATTTTACATAGTGTTGTGCACCTTGAGTCTACCAATAAAAAATGCACAGTATAGTTTTTTCGGGGTGAGGTTTTACATCTATGGTACTATACAATTTATGTTGTATCATAGCTTCTTTCCCCCTCCTCATGTGTCTTAGCTTTCCATGTTATTGCCTATAGATCGACCTTATTCTTTTCCATCACTGTTTAATCATAATTATAGCTAATATTTACTGAGCACTTTCTAAGTGTGCAAATAAAGTGCTTTATATGCATTATCTCATTCAGTTCTCACAAGACTATGAGTAGGTTATATTATTATTCCCGTTTTATTGATGACAAGACTGAAGCACAGAGAGACTGAGTAATTTGTCGTTTTCCACAGCTAGTAAATGACAGATCTGGAACATGAACTCTGACCGTTACGGTGGGGGATGAGAGGCAGGAATGGCAGGGGCTGGGGCAAGGATCTCCAACCCCAGGCTGCCCTCCATCGAGGCAAGAAGGGACTGGAGCAAGTAGGGCTGCCCCTGTGAACGAGGCTCTTACACTCCAAGTCCCCCTCACTCAGTCAGGGTATCCAAGGCACTTCCTGTTTCCCTCACTAAGTTTTCTATCTCAGCCCTGTTGGCATTTGATTTTGGGTGGGACAGGGGAGGAATGATCTCCAAGGCCACTTCCTCCTCCTTTCTCCTCCTCTCCCCTCATGGGGTTGTAACCTAGCTCTCACTCAGTCCACTGTGCCCCATGTCCTTCAAGAACTCTGAGGAGCCAGCTTCTAGGAGCTGGGAGAAGGAGAAAGCTGTGAGCCCTGGGGAAGATCCCTCCTGGGAGTTGATAGACTGTGGCTGGTGGCAGAGCAAGAGGTGGCAAACTAGCCTCTTGGGAGCTCTGACTGCCGCAGCCTGGGGCTCTGGAGAGGGCCCTGATGAGGGATTGTGGACAGGAGACTCCAGACTATGTTTTCCTTTCTGCTGTTTATTGAAAAAACAAGTGAAAAACACTGAATGGTGTCACCAATATTAGAGAGTGAGGGTATAATTAGAGCATTTGGGGATGAGGGGACATTCTGTTTTCCTTCCATATAAAGCCCTTCATCAGCATTCATTCATATCACAACTGACTCATTAAGCCAGAGTGCTACTCAAATTCTATTTATTAAAACTATATGGGACTTCTGGGAAGATGGCGGACTAGTAAGACACGGGAATCTCTTCTCCAGAAAAATAGCTAGAGGACAAGCTAAACAGCCCCGAAAAAGATTTTCTAGGGTTTAGGACAGCAGGTGAAGGCTGCACACCACCCAGAGGAGAGAGAGACAGAAGAGGGAAATTGCGACAACAGAACCGTGAGTTCGAAGTAGCAGCTTTTGCTGCTGCCGGCACCCTCCCCCACAATCTTCAGAGTTCTCGGGCCTCTGGGCCTGCGATACAGACAAAGGGGGCTCCAGGGATCTGCCACTCCCGGAAAGGGGAGAGAGAGGGACACAGCCTTAGGCTGACTCAGGTTCTGACCTGTAAATTTGGGCTGCGGAGCCCCACAGACCCTTCCACACAGTGGTCTGCCATAGGAGCCTAGAAAGGACTGGAGAAATCTGACCCTTGCAACCTCCCTCTCTTCTAGCCTGGACTATTTGTTGAGGACTCCACGGGAGAGGGGAGAGAGAGCCTGGGGCTGACCCTGCTTTTGACTCCCAGGTTTGGTCTGCCCTGTCCCGAGAGCCCTTCCAGGCTGGGTGGGGCTGCGCCATTGTTTGCCTTGGAGCCTGCAAGGGGCTAAAGATATACAAACCTCCCAATCTCCTCCTCTACTAAAAGGGACTGATTATTGAGGATTCAGAAGGGCGTGGAAATATTTCCTAGCTGGGAAAAGGGGGGTACTACGAGAGAAGTCTGGAGAACTGTCTCAGAAAGTTTGAATCACAGGACTCTTAGCCCCCAGACTGGAAGCTCTATCACATTAATCTGGTCTGTGTCACAACACTCGGACCAGGCATTGAATTGAGAGCTGCCAACAAGCGCCACCTCCTGGCAGACTAAGGAAGTGCACATAAGAAAACTAATAAGTAAGAGAGGCTTTTCCTGGCCTCTATAGCCTCCCTGCCCAAGGCCCTAGGAAACGACTCTACAACCAATTACTCGGTCCAGTGCCCAGTTTTGAGCAAACAGCAGAACAATCCTAACAATCAAGGTTGAGCCAAAAATCAAAGAGCTGTGGTAACTCACAGTCTCCTGCTACTAAAACCCCATAAAAGAGAAAGAGATAGAGCATCTAAGTAAAATACAAACTAACCAGATGCCTAAACACCAGCAAAAAATTACGAGCCATACTAAGAAAATAGAAGACATGGCCCAAGAAAAGGAATACAGCAAAGTCCCAGAAGAGATGCAGAATTTGAGAGAACTAATCAGTGAGATGAGCACACATTTCCAAAATCAAATTAATGAGATGAAAGAAAATATAGTTAAAGAGATAAATGACATCAAGAAGTCATTGAAAAAAAAAAAAAAAGAAGTCATTGAGCGAACGCGAAGAAGAATTTGAAATCCTGAACAGAAAAGTAATGGAGTTCATGGGAATGAAAGACACAATAGGTGAAGTCAAAAATACATTTGAGGCATACAACAGCAGACTCAAAATGATAGAAGAAAGAATAAGTGATACCGAAGACAGAGCAGCTAAAATTGAAGAGAGAAAAGAACAGAGAGAGAAAAGAATGGAAAAAATTGAGCAGGGGCTCAGAGAGTTGAATGACAACACAAAATGCAACAACATACGTGTCATGGGAGTTTCAGAAGGGGAAGAGAAAGGAAAAGGGGCAGAAAGAATATTTGAGGAAATAATAGCTGAAAATTTCCCAACTCTCACAAAAGAAATGAACTTACATGTCCAAGAAGCACACCGTACCCCAATGAGAATAAACCCAAATAGACCTATGCCAAGACACATATTATTCAGAATGTCAAATGTAAAAGATAAAGAGAAAATTCTCAGAGCAGCAAGAGAGAAGCAAACGATCACATACAAAGGATGTCCAGTGAGACTTAGTGCAGATTTCTCTTCAGAAACCATGGAGGCAAGAAGACAGTGGTATGATACAATTAGGAAACTGAAAGAGAAAAACTGCCAGCCGAGAATTCTTTATCCAGCAAAACTGTCCTTCAAATATGAAGGTGAATATAAAGTATTCACAAACAAACAGAAACTAAGAGAGTTTGCAAAAAAGAATCCACCTTTGCAGGAAATATTAAAGGAAGCCTTAGAACCTGAAAGAAAAAGACAGGAGAGAGAGGCTTGGAGGAGAGTATAGAAGAAAGAAAAGCAGAAAGGATAACCAAAAAAGTAAAAAGAAAGACAAAAATAAGATGACATATGAAAACCAAAGAATAAAATGGAGGAAATAAATAGTGCATTTTCAGTAATATCATTGAATGTGAATGGATTAAATTCCCCAATCAAAAGATACAGGCTGACAGAATGGATAAAAATACATGAGCCATCCATATGCTGCTTACGAGAAACTCACCTCAGACGCAAGGATACAAACCGGCTGAAAGTAAAAGGTTGGAAAAAGATACTCCATGCGAATAGTAAACAGAAAAGAGCAGGGTTAGCTATACTAATATCAGACAAAGCAGACTTCAAATGCAAAAAAGTGATAAGAGATGCGGAAGGCCATTATACATTAATAAAAGGGATAATCCTCCAGGACGATATAACAGTCATAAATATCTATGCACCTAACTAGGGTGCCCAAAACATATGAGACAAATTCTGGCAAAACTGAAGGGAGAAACAGACATTTCTACAATAATCGTTGGAGACTTCAACACCCCTCTCACATCATTAGATAGAACAACTAGACAGAAGATCAACAAGGCAACAGAGAATTTGAACAATATGATAAACAAGTTAGACCTAAGAGACGTATACAGAACATTGCATCCAAACTCAGCGGGTTATACATTCTTCTCAAGTGCCCATGGATCTTTCTCCAGGATAGACCACATGTTAGGTCACAATGCAGCTCTCAATAAATATAAAAAGATTGAAATTATACAAAGCACCTTCTCAGATTATAATGGAATGAAACTAGAAATCAATAACACTCCCTGCCCCAAAACTTCCCAGCGTTTTCTCCCTTCCGACCCAGGACGGCCAGCCGGGGCTCGCCGCCGAGCTGGAGAACTACGATGACCCTCACAAGACCCCTGCTTCCCCAGTTGTCCACATCAGGGGCTTGATTGAAAGTGTGGTAGAAACTGACCTTGTGGAAGCCTTGCAGGAGTTTGGACCCATCAGCTATGTGGTGGTAATGCCTAAAAAGAGACAGGCACTGGTGGAATTTGAAGATGTGTTGGGGGCTTGCAACGCAGTGAACTACGCAGCTGACAACCAAATCTACATCGCTGGTCACCCAGCTTTTGTCAATTACTCTACCAGCCAGAAGATCTCCCGCCCCAGGGACTCAGATGACTCCCGGAGCGTCAACAGTATGCTTCTCTTCACCATCCTGAACCCCATCTATTCCATTACCACGGATGTTCTTTACACTATCTGTAACCCTTGTGGTCCTGTCCAGAGAATTGTCATTTTTCAGAAGAATGGAGTCCAGGCCATGGTGGAATTTGATTCTGTGCAGAGTGCCCAGAGGGCCAAGGCCTCACTTAATGGGGCTGATATTTACTCTGGCTGTTGTACTCTGAAGATCGAATATGCGAAGCCTACACGCCTGAATGTATTCAAAAACTATCAGGATACTTGGGACTACACAAACCCCAACCTCAGTGGACAAGGTGACCCTGGCAGCAACCCCAACAAATGCCAGAGGCTGCCCCCTCTCCTGGGAGATCACCCCGCAGAATATGGAGGGCCCCACGGTGGGTACCACAGCCATTACTATGATGAGGGCTACGGCCCTCCCCACCATCTCACTACGAAGGGAGACGGATGGGCCCACCAATGGGGGGTCACCTCCGGGGCCCAAGCTGCTATGGCCCCCAATATGGTCACCCCCCACCCCCTCTCCCACCACCTGAGTATGGCCCCCCGCTGACAGCCCTGTGCTCATGGTCTATGGCTTGGATCAATCTAAGATGAATTGTGACCGAGGCTTCAATGTCTTCTGCTTATATGGCAATGTGGAGAAGGTGAAATTCATGAAAAGCAAGCCTGGGGCTGCCATGGTGGAGATGGCTGATGGCTATGCTGTAGACCGGGCCATCACCCACCTCAACAACAACTTCATGTTCGGGCAGAAGCTGAATGTCTGTGTCTCTAAGCAACCAGCCATCATGCCCGGTCAGTCATACAGGCTGGAGGACGGGTCCTGCAGTTACAAAGACCAGTGGTTTGAGGAACAATCGGTTCTCCACCCCAGAACAGGCAGCCAAGAACCGCATCCAGCACCCCAGCAACGTGCTACACTTCTTCAATGCCCCTCTGGAGGTGACCGAGGAGAACTTCTTTGAGATCTGTGACGAGCTGGGAGTGAAGCGGCCATCTTCTGTGAAAGTGCTTTCAGGCAAAAGTGAGCGCAGCTCCTCTGGGCTGCTGGAGTGGGAATCCAAGAGCGACGCCCTGGAGACCTTGGGCTTCCTGAACCATTACCAGATGAAAAACCCAAATGGTCCATACCCTTACACCCTGAAGTTGTGTTTCTCCACCGCTCAGCACGCCTCCTAATTAGGTGCCTAGAATTCCATCTGAGCAGGAAAACAATTTTCTTCCCTTCATGCTGTTTTTTGTTTGTTTTTCAAAAGTTCTTGTATTCCTTTTTTTAATGCTAGGTTATTAGAGGCTTAACCATAATGGAAATGCTGGAAGTCGGGAGGGGGAGGGAAACTGATATCTCCCAAGACTAACCTTCACTTTTTAAAGATTATTGTACCTGTCACATTTTTTTTTCCTGTTCATACATTTGTGCTGCCTATGTACACTTGGCACATTTCAATAAAATTGTTTGAAAAAAAAAAAAAAAGAAATCAGTAACAGACCGGACAAAAGTAAATTTGCAAATGTGTGGAGACTGAACAACACACTCTTAAATATTCGGTGGGTCAAAGAAGAAATTGCAAGTGAAATCAGTAAATATGTTGAGACAAATGAAAATGAGAACACAACCTATCAAAACTTATGGGATACAGCGAAGGCAGTCTTGAGAGGGAAATTTATAGCCCTAAATGCCTATATTAAAAAACAAGAAAGAGCTAAACTCAAAGATTTAACTGAACAACTCGAGAAACTAGAAAAAGAACAGCAAACCAATCCCAAAGCAAAAAGAAGGAAAGAAATAATAAAGATTAGAGCAGAAATAAATGAAAATGAGAACCGAAAAGCAATAGAGAAAATCAACAAAACCAAAAGCTGGTTCTTTGAGAAAATCAATAAAATTGACAACCCCCTCGCTAGACTAACAAAGAGAAAAAGAGAGAAGATGCAAATAAATACAATCAGAAATGAAAGGGGTGAAATTACAAATGACCTCACAAAAATAAAAAGAATCATAAGAGGATATTATGAGAAACTATATGCCAACAAACTAGGCAACCTGGATGAAATGGACAAATTTCTAGAAACTCATAACCAACCAACAAGAAATACAAGAACTTAACAAACCAATCACAATTAAGGAGATTGAATCCGTCATCAAAAATCTCCTAGCAAAGAAAAGTCCAGGACCAGATGGCTTCACAGGTGAATTCTACCAAGCATTTCTAAAAGAATTAACACCAATCCTGTTTAAACTCTTCCAAAAAATTGAAGAGGAGGGAAAATTACCCAAAACATTTTATGAAGCCAACATCACCCTAATACCAAAGCCAGATAAAGATTCCACAAGAAAAGAAAATTACAGACCAATCTCTCTCATGAATATAGATGCAAAAATTCTCAACAAAATACTTGCAAATCGAATCCAACAGCATATCAAAAGACTTATACATCACAACCAAGTGGGATTTATTCCTGGCATGCAAGGCTGGTTCAACATAAGAAGATCAATCAATGTAATACACCACATTAACAAATTGAAGGAAAAAAACACATAATCATCTCAATAGATGCAGAAAAGGCATTCGACAAAATCCAGCATCCTTTTTTGATAAAAATACTTCAAAAGATAGGAATAAAAGGAAAATTCCTCAATATGATAAAAGGTATATATGAAAAACCCACAGCCAACATCATACTCAATGGGGAAAGGTTGAAAGCTTTCCCCCTAAGATCAGGAACTAGACAAGGATGCCCACTGTCACCATTGTTAGTCAACATTGTACTAGAAGTTCTAGCGAGGGCAATTAGACAAGACAAAAAAATGAAAGGCATCCAAATAGGAAAAGAGGAGGTAAAACTCTCACTGTTTGCGGATGACATGATCCTGTATTTAGAAAATCCTGAAGTATCCACAACAAAGCTACTTGAACTAATAAATGAGTTCAGCAAAGTGGCAGGATATAAGATCAACACGCAAAAAATCAGTAATGTTTTTGTACACTAGTACTGAACAATCTGAGGAGGAAATCAGGAGGAAAATTCCATTTTCAATAGCAACAAAAAGACTCAAATACCTAGGAGTTAATTTAACCGAGGAAGTACAGGACCTATATGCAGAAAACTACAAAACAATGCTAAAAGAAATTTAAAAAGACCTAAACAAATGGAAAGACATTCCGTGTTCATGGATTGGAAGAATAAATATCGTTGAATATAGACTTGCCACGTGACCCTGCAATACCACTACTGGGTATATACCCAGAAGAAATGAGAGCAGTGACACCAACAGACATCTGCACACCAATGTTCATAGCCACATTATTCATCATTGCCAAAAGTTGGAAACAACCCAGGTGTCCATCAACAGATGAATGGATAAACAAACTGTGGTCTATTCACACGATGGAATATTATGCAGCTGTAAGAAGAAATGAATTCATAAAGCATATGGCAACATGGATGAACATGGAGAACATTTTGTTGAGTGAAGCAAGCCAGACACAAAAGGACAAAAACTGTATGAATGCGTTACTATGAACCAAATATATTGTGTAATATATTGTTTGATTTAAATATATATATATATATATATGTATCCATTACATTTAATTGAGAAATGTATATATTTATTCATCTGTGTTTACTTTTTAGTTTTTAATTGTTTATATTTTCAATTATTAAATGTACAAAATAAAGTTAAGAAAATGTTTAACTCTAGGTATCTTTGGTCAACCTTAAGAGATATAGCAGGGAGATGGATGTGGCTCAAATGGTTGGGCATCTGTCTCCCATATGGAGAGACCTGGGTTCAAACCCCATGACCTCCCGGTAAAAATTTAAAAAAAGAAAAATATAGAAGACACGTGAGCTACCAGGCTCCGTGCATGGGTGTGCCGCCAGGCCCTGAGAGTAGGTGCGCTGCCAGGCCCTTTGCGTGGGTGCGCCGCCAGGCCCCACAAGCGGGTGAGTCCCCCAGGATCTGAGCGTGGGTGTGTCACCACGCCCTGCGCGTGGATGCGCCATCAGGCACCGCAAGCCACGCAAGATGATGACGTAACAGGAGAGTAACACAAGGGAGAGCCAAGACGAGACACGCCATAAAACCAGGAACTAAGGTGGCGCAGGTGGTAGGACGCCTCTCTCCCATATCGGAGGCTCTGAGGATTGAATCCCAGTGAAGATAGGAGAAGGATGAGAAGAAAGGGCAGGAAACGGACACAGAGAGTTGCCCAACGAATGGACACAAAAACAACAAAAACGGGGGGGGGGGGAGGAAGAGAGGTAAAAACGGATCAAAATAAATAAATAAGTCCTTATAAAAAAGTATAGTGAGTAAGATACAGACTATAGTTAGTAGTAATACTTTGACGATGCTCTTTCATAATTTGTTAACAAATGTTTCACAACAATGCAAAGTATTTGTGGTGGCGTAATGTGTGGGAGCCCTGTGTAATGTTATGCATGTTTGTTTTGTAAGTTCACAATATTTACTGACCCTTATTGTTTATATATGTTCATGTATAAATAATATACTTCAATAAATTGTTTTTTAAAAAAAAGACCCCAGCAAGTTGCTGGTTTTGGAGAGGACCACCCTGTCATGGCGACAGACCTGGCCTGGAGTTGTCAATGGAGCATTGGAGCTAGATAGGAATGAGCACAGCACCAAAGACATGACCAGGGCTCAGCCACCTTTAAGTGTCATTAGGCCAGAGGACCAAAGGGGCAGCCAGGGCCCAGAGTTGTGCAAGATCAACCTGGTGCAGGCAGGCTGGTCACCAGGCTTTCTGTGCTTGAGCTTGGCCTGGCATCCCACCATTTCCTAGGTTACAAACCACCCTCTCCAAGCTCTCCCTTTAAAATACAAATTCTTCATGGAGGGCAAATACAGGAAGTCCCTCCTACTTTTGTGTGAATTGATTCATGATCTAAATTTGTTTTTGGTAATAGGCAAGACCCCAAAACAGTATGAAAGTACCCTGTTGCTTCCCCTTGGAGGGACCAAGGATGAGAAAAGGAGAAAGGCAAGGAGACTAAATTAACACTGATTAAGTCCCTAGGATGTGCCAAGCATGTTTCAATTTGGTTATTCTGTGAATTGACCTTTTCCAGCTCCTCCTTGCCTAAGGGCTTGGTTCCCTGCTCTCTCCTGTTCTCACCCCTGCTTTTTTCTCTTACCTACTCATACTTTCTCCCTTGGCAAATATATCCTGTCCCATAGCTGTGAAGTTCACCTCCATGCTATTATCTCTAGCTCCATTCTCAACTGCCTACTTAACATCTCCACTTAATGCCTACCCAGCATTTCAAACAAAACAAGGCCAAAAGAGAACTCTTGATTTTCACCCTTTCCAACTGATTCCCAAAGTCACCCCCATCTCAGGAGATAGCAGAGCCACCTTTCCAGTGGTTGAGGACCTGGGCATCAAGCTTGATTCCCTCCTTCTCTCCTGCCAGTCCAATCCATCAGTGAGGCCTGTCAGCTCTACTTCAACATCCCTCCCAAACCCAGTCACCTTTCACCATCTCTCCCTCCACCACTGTGGCCCCAGCCATCACTGTGCCATTTCCAGCTCCTCTAAGAGCCTTTATACTAAACTCTCTTTTTCCTCTGTTGCCTTCTTATGATTCACTATCCATGCAGTGAACAGAGGAATTTTTCTAAAGTGTAAGCTGATTCGTGTCGCTTCCCTGCTTAATCTTTAAACACTCCCACTGTACTTAGGATAGAGCCCAAATTTCTTCTGAGTACTTGCGTATGCCTCTAACATCTTCTCCCATTCACTCACTCTGCACCAACTATACCAACCCTCTCCTAGCTTTTTTTTTTTTTTTTAAAGATTTTATTTATTTATTCATTTATCCCCCCCTTGCTGCCTATGCTCTCCGGGTCAGCCAACCACGCCGTGCGGGCGGGCCCGCCCTCACCAGGAGGCTCCGGGAACCGAACCCGGGGCCTCCCACATGGCAAACGGGAGCCCCACTGATTGAGCCACAGCCGCTTCCCCTCTCCTAGCTTTTTAATCCAAGCTTGTTTTTGCCTCAGGACCTTTGCATCTGTTTGCTTTTCCCACAGACTGGAATGCTCTTGCCACAGACCTTCCTGTGTCTGGCTCCTTCTTGTCATGCATGTCTCAGCTGCAATGACGCCTGCTCAAAGAAACCTTCCTTGGTTATTTTAGAGCTAAAATAGCCTTAAACCCCAACTCTCTGCCATAGTAGCAGATTTCATTTCATTCAAATCATTTACCATCAGGTTTTCTATCTATCTGCCTATCCATTTATCTATATCCATCCATCCATCCATCCATCCATCCATCCATCCATCCATCCATCCATCAATGGTCTGTCTCCCCCTCTGGAATATAAGCTCAGGGGAGTTGTTTTCTATACTATCTGGTACAAAGAAAAAACTCCAATGACTATTTGATAGATGGAGTGAATAAATGAATGAATGCTTACACGAATTCTGTGAGACTGGCTTCATTATTCTCATTCTACAGCTGAAGAAACTTAGGATCAGAAAGACTAAGAGACTTGCCCAGGGTCATGGAGTAGATTAGACATTAATCTAGAATTCAGATTTCCTAGCTGACATACCCCCCTATCTGTGAATTCTTTTCTGTCACTCTCAATGTTACCTCTACCTCTAAGGCTGCCCATCCCAGCTCTGTATATAGAACTCAAAGCTCTTGGGTTTTGCTTGTCTGAGAGATCTTGGGACTGGTGGCAATGTATTTTGTTTTCTGTTTGTCATTTTGTCTGTTGTTCAGGGCACATGGAAGGGTTGTGTTATTCCAATGCCTTCTGTTCTCCTTGGTTTTGCAGGGGACCATGTTAGGGATCTTTGGCAACACGGAGTGGAAAGAGCAGCCTATTGTCAGCCCTCCTGGGGGAGGTAAGTTACTTGTGACCACATGCACTCCCACTTGCATGCTGTCTGGTTGATCTAAGCTTGATTCCCAGAAAGGCTCCCATCTCCTTCATCCTCAAAGGGGTCTCAACCAACAGGATTTTTGTAAACTATGCTTAGGGGAGCAGCCTCCTAGATCACCTGGAAATCCATCCTCACCTGCACTCTTGTACTTACCCCACCCTGTTTTGTCATTAGTCAGCTATCAGCATGATGCAGCAGGGTGGCTCAATGTCTCATATGATAAAAATCATTTCAGGAAGCCAAACTCATACCATTGTGGAGTGGGATGCATGCCCCTTGTGAGATGGCATCAGGAGCAAAATGTGGAGGGAGAAAGAAGGAGAAAGGAGGGAGGAGGCAGTGGAGAAGAGAAAGTCCTTCCCAATGAGTATGTTTTACTCATACTCCAGCAATGGAATCTCCCTGCCTGCTCAGTGCCCTTATGCTTGAGATCTGGTAAAAGCTCTTGACACCCCACTACCATTGTATGTGGAAGTCCTTGAGCTCTGCTTTGTCTATAGCCATGTAGATATGTGGCTCTGCCCATACCTTCTCCAATTGCCCAAATAAAACCCATCACCACAAAACATTTGGGGTCACACTGCACACCTCACAGCAAACAGCCCAAATGTCCACGATATCTGGTATGCATCTCTGGCCACCTTCCCATGAGACTTTTTCAATAGCTATTTTCCCTTCTGGCTCCAGTCTCACTCCCTCCTATGGCCTTTCTCTCTTCCCTTCCTCTCTTTGCCCATTATGCATCCTCCCCACATTGTCTGGAGAACTAACACGGTCTCCTTCCTTCCTTCAGCTCTTTCCTCAGCTCTTTCTCCTAAATGTATATAGGCAAACTCATCAAGGCACACAGGAAGGCCTTGCCCATAGAAAGGCCTTCTGTTTAATAGGAAGTACCTTCTTGAAAGGAGGTTATGAATTGCAATTCTATCCTAATAAATTTCTTCATTCTCCACATGTGATGATCTTTCTCCAGCTTCTTTGCAACTGGGGAGAAGAAAAACTCCATTTTTAAATCTAGCGTGAGTAGTTTAAGTAATTATGTGCCAGACTTTGGGCTAAGAGATTTCCATTTTTCCCTTCAACCCTGAAAACAACCCCAAGAGGGAGAGACTATCATTATGGCCCATTTATAGGTGAGTCACACATCAGGTAATGAGGGATGGAGACAGGACTAAACTCAGGTTTCCTAACGTGGAAGCTTCACTCTTCCTCATTGCAACTTTCCCTGGAAGTTTCTATTCCAGGCCACCTTTCTACCTGAGCAGTGGATTGTCAGTTTCCTCTTCAAATCAACCAGTCTCTTTCTTTCCAGTAAAGGAGGAAAACAGATTTGTTCTTATTAATTAAAACGTGGCTCCAATTCTGAAGTAGAAAGCACAGGTTTAAAAAAAGAGCACAGAATGAGGAAGTCCTACGCTGGTATAGTGTAGATGAGGTTATGTTCTTTATTATTATTATTATTATTATTATTATTAACTTGAGTTTTTAAACTTAACATGCAGATAAGCAAAAAGAATACTCTAGTGAAGACCCACTATTCAGATTCAACAGTTGATAGCCTTTTCCCATATTTGAATGTAGATATGTATTTTGTAGAACTATATTAAATTACGGATTTCATTATACTTCTCCCACTAAACATCTCATCATGATATCCAAAAAACAAGGCTATTTTTTTTATCCAACTATGATCCCATTATCCCGACAATGTTTGTAATACTTCCCTAAATCCCAGGCCATGTTACAAAGGTGTGGGGTGCTTTGAATTCAGTGCTTGGATTTAGTCAGCACTGAAGGCTCTAACTGCTTCCACATGTTCTCATGGCTGTACCTTTGGACTCCCTGGTAAGCCTGGCAGGGCCACGATAAAAGTCCCATTTTGCATAGGATAACCTCCAGGATCCCAAAGGACCCTGGGTCCCTGGGCACCGTGGCTGCTGGGCCAGGCAAGTTGTGTTACCTGGCTTACCCTGGCCCTGAGGCTAGACTCACTCTGCTGCAGAGGCACTTGCTGGAGGGCTTGGTGGCAATCAGGCCTGGATCATCGCAGAAAGAGTCAGGGACAACATCCTCATGGGAGGCCAGTATGACAAAGCCTGGTAAGCCTCTGGGAGGAGCAGGTAGGGACCTTGGGGCAGGGTTTGGTTTGGGGAGGGAGCCCTAGCCACTAATAGTAATTGATAGCTGCTAATACTTGCGAGCTCACATAGATGTGTCACCATATATCCTCCTTGCTATGAACAAAGAATTATTATCATCTCCATTTTCTATATGAGTCAACTGAGGCTCCATGAGATTAAATAACATGCCCAACATCACAGAGTTGGTGGGATACAGTAGAGCCAGGATTTGAACCCAGGTGCTTGGCCATTGTGCTTATATTGGCTCAAAATAGCCAGCATACTATCTCTCCTCCAAAAAAAAAAAAGTCACTTGAAAACTTGTTTTTATTAATTAAATCCTGACTCCTAAGTCAAAAAGGAAAGCAAGTGGGTTATGAGGTCATGTAACATGGAGGAAGTGAGTTTGGATTCAGAGCCCAGCAGACCTCCTGCCTTCCAGCTGTATCCTTCCTCTCCCTTGCGGTCTCCCTCTCCAGGGTGCTGGATTAACTTGCTGGAGACATGCTCTTGGAAGTCACGTGTGAGGTCTATTCAGTGGAGCATTCAGGAAAACTCTGCCCTCGATGCTGCAGTATGCTTCCAACTATGATGGACTTTGGTTTCCTTTGACTGTTTGCTTGATTTTGCAATCTGCCCCCAGGATCAATCCTGAGTGGCATATGTAGGTGTATGTTTAAACTGGTCATCTCTGTCTGGTTGTCCTGTGGTCACCTCGCAATCTTGTCCAATACCCATTCACAAGCACCCTGCTTGCCCAGCTCCCATCCTGCCTCCTCTTCCCATGTTGCCCAGGTCAATTCATTGGCATCAACCAAACTGTACACCCCAGTCATCCTAGACACCTCCTCTTCTGTTACCTTCTGTACCTAATTGTTCGGCAACCCTAGATAAGTCAGTCTTCTAGAAATCTCTTGTATTTCTCTCTTACTCTCCACTTCCACTGCCAGTTCAGGTCTGTTTTATGTCTTACTTGAACTCTTCCCACTGCCTTTGCCCTCAGGTCCCTGGCTCCAACCTTGAACTCTGTTCTACCCTTCATATAGTCTCCACAGCAATCACTCTAAAACACAACTTGCATTTTATCATTGCTCTGCTTTAAGATTGATACTACGTGGAGGACAGTGTTGAAATATCTATCAAAAATAAAAGTGCACTGACTCTTTGACTCAGCAAATCCACCGTGAGGTATTAAATGCATAGACACCGTCAATCATGAGCACAGAGACCTCTACATACATGAATGTTCACTCTGCATTTTTCATAGAAACAGAAGACTAGAAAAAACTTAAGTATCTATCATCAGTAGGGCCCTTAATTTATGGTGCAGCCATTTAATGGAGTACTTTGGTGCTATTAAAACAATGTAAACCAATATGTGCTACACACACACACACTAATAGATTATTTCCGAAAAAGTACATAGGAACTGTAATAGTGGCTGCTTCTGGGGAGAGCAAATGAGGGTCAAAGATGGGAGGGAAAGTTATTTTTCACTGTATCTTTTTGTTCTGTTGAAATAGTTATTAAGTCCAAGTAATGAAAGAAGGAAGGAAATGAAAAAACCTTCAATGGTTGACCAATTAAACACACAATCAAGTCTCAGTTTTCTAAGCATGGATTTCAAGCACTTCCCCTTCAAAACTTGGGAAGGTTGGAAGACCTGCACTTATAATTCCCTGACCTCCGCAGTTACCTCCAGGTGCTCCACTGCTGCTCTCTGAAACAGGACCTGGAAACTGCCCTTTGGAGACATGACAAAGGTAGGTGGGAGTTGTGCCTCCCTCAGCAATTTGGTAATATTGGTGCCTTTATGTTCTGAGGTCCTTAGGCTATGAGAGCCTCTCTGACACCCAGGATAGGTAGAAGGGGTGGGGCAGGCTTTCTTTCCTAAGCAGCTGGAGCCTTCCCTGAGGCTGCCTCAAAGTCAAGCACTCACACTCCCTTGCTGAGAGTGGGAGTCTTACCGTGGGAAATGGAGAAGAAAGATGCCCCTCAGTCTCCCAAAAGGATGGGTGTTGACGTCAAGCACCTTCTGGAGACCCTGTAAAAATGAGAATCTACCTTACTTTGCTGGGGCTGCTATGACAAATGCCACTAACTGGTTGTCTTAAACAACAGGAATTTATTGTCCCATGGTTTTTGGAGACTAGAAGTCCATCAAGGTATTGGCAGGGCTTGCTTTCTTGCAGTGTCTGTAGCATTCTGGCAATCCTCCCTCGCACAGCGAGCTCTCTCTCTCCTTGCGTCTGCTCCTCTGGTTTCGCTGACTTCTGGCTTCTACTTCTGTGTCCAATTTCCTTTGCTTCTAAGGACTTCAACCATACTGGATTAAGGCCTGCCCTCCTTCTGTTTGGCCACACCTTAACTAATAATATCTTCAAAGATCCTATTTACAAATGGATTCACAGCCACAGGAACACGGATTATGACTTAAACATGTCTTTTGTGAGGGACGTGATTCAATCCCCAACACTACCCTGCCTCTTCTGCCCTACCCACCCTCCCTGCCCCCACTCTGGTCAGAACTTCCTGTGTTCGTGGGAACCCCAATTTACCTCACCATGGCCCCACAGGGGCAATTTGATTTCTGACTATTACATTTTCCTGATAATTCACTATCTTTCACATTAATCCTGTAAGATCCCTGTAAGATAAAAGCAGTATTGTCATTTCTATTTTACAGTTTTAATAATAGCTGCATCTGTTGAGCACTTTCTCTATGGGAGGTACTACTCTAGCAACTTGAATGCTTTGTCTTAGACAAGCCTCACAATATCCCAGGAGATAGGCCTTTTGTTATCCTTGTTTTAAAGATTGAACTCTTGAGGGAAGGGAGCTCAATTGTCTTTTTATTCACTGTTGTGTCTTCAGTACCAAGAATAAGGTCTCATTTTCCTGCTGTGTAAAATGGCATAAATAATAGTACTGGCCGCATCTGGTTGCTTTAAGGTTCAAACGAGTTAATATGCAAAAGTACTTTGAATGGTGCCTAGCTTAGAGTAGGTGTCAGCTGTTATTCTAACAACAGAGTAGGCATTTAATAGGTATTTGTCAAATGAATGAATGAATGAATGGGAAAACTGGGCTTTGCCCAGGTCAAGCAGCTTGTCAAAGCTTGCACAGCAATGAACTAGAGGCAGAGTCTTGAATATGCTTTATGCTCAGCCAAAAGGCCGAAAAGTGATGCCTTGCTACCATTTAAACTCAGCTTCTTCTCTAAAAGACCTCAAGAGTTCAAGGAAGAACAGGGTCTAGGAGTTAGTCCCAGGATCCCTAGTCTTCAGAGACTAGAGTGCTAATCTTCAAGGGAACCCAAAACATGTTGCCTAGTTATACAGGTTTGCACCCTCACTCCTGCCATAACAGATGTTCTGTTAAATGGCCCTTCCCATGACTGCAAAGCAACAACCTTCACAGCCACTGCAGATCCATCTATGTTGAATACATGGCACAAATGACCACAGTTGCAGTCTACTGAGATTTAAAACTTGAAGAAAATGTAAAACGGTACTATTTCTTGGGAATGAGCGATTCATTTTATTATCTAAATTTGTATTGGTTTAATATGCCTCCTGAGATGCTGGCGGGTTTAGCAAAATTGTATTTAATTATGAGTTATAAAATTTTAATTAATCTAAAACTGGTTTCTTCATCCCTTCCAAAGCAAATTTTGAGAATAAAATGTCAGGGTTACCAAATCAATAGCCATCCTGGAGCGTGCGCTTATCTTGGTCTGTCACATCTGCTCACCCATTTGAGTACACCTGACTGGTGCTTGGCCTCTGGACTGTGCCTTTTTCTCCCTGTCTGCAGATAGGGGAAGGGGGCCTCAGCCTCTTGGGGGGCCAGAAGCAGAGGATCAGTCTGGCTGTGCTGTCTACTCAGACCATGAGCTCTACCTGTTGGATGACCCCCTGTCAGCTGTGGGCGCCCATGTGGGGAAGCATTAAGAAGGCACTCCGGGGGAAGACTATCATCCTGGTCAGCCACCAGCTGCAGGTGACCACACCTCCAGGGGTCTGGCCATGACTGAAGGATAATGTAGACCCTCCAGGCTTTGCCATTTGAGTGTGACCCAATAACATCATGGGCAGCTGTCCCTTCACCTCAGACTAATCTCAACAGATTCAGGATGTCTTGTAAAGAACTTGGATTTCTTCTGCTTTGCACCTGGAGAAGATAGGCTGGTAAAAGGTTTCTGTGGCTGGTGAAAATGGAAACCAAGTTTTCAAGTCTCTTCCATCTTCAAAATTTTATGGTTTTTTTCAAACTACCAACTCCCCCCAAAAAATCCCTCAGAGAAAGAGAATTCCCCAAGTCTCACATTTTAAGGTTAAGAAGTATCTCTGTGTGTTTTACTGACAACTGATGTAAGTACAATGGCTGCACCCGGCTCTGCTTCTCACCGGTCCCTTCCCTAAATAGTCTCATACTCAGTGCTAGTCTCAAGGCTTATTATTTCTCCCCCTTTTTCTCTTTCTCCTTTTCTTCCCTCTTATTTTTGTCTTACTATCTTTTTGGTAAAAGATATTTTAGACCTACAGAAAGGCCTAGAAAATAATCTTATGAAAACCCATGTATCTAAGAGACAGATTGAGCAATAAAACATTGCATCCCTCTCCCAGATTGCATTCCCTTTCTTCCCTCCTGCTCCCCGGGATTTGTTGTTTATGGTTCCATGAATGTCTTCATATTCTTACAACATATGCATGAAGCACTGGGCATGATAAACTGGTCTTTTATATATTTCCAAACTTTATATAAACATTATTTTACTCTCTGTGTCCTTTGCTGATTTGATTATTTTTCACTTGACATTACATTTTCTAGATCTTCTATGTTGACCCATGTAACTTTATTTGATTCTCACTGGTATAGTATTCTAATAAATAAATATACCAGAATTAATTTCTCTAGGATGGACATTTAATTTGTTTCCAGTTTTTCACTTTTACAAAAAATGTTTCAGCATACATCCTTCTACATGTATCTTTATATACATTTGACAGATTTTTAGGGTAGAGTTTTAGGAATCAAATTGTTGGTTCATAACATACATTTTCAACTTTACTAGATATTGTCAAATTGTTCTACAAAGTGGTTGTACCAATGTACAGACATCAGCAGGTTATGAAGGCTCCTTTACCTTGGATCATCGCCAACACTTATGGTTGTCTCTAACTTTAAAATTCTGCACAACTGGTGTTATAAAAAAATACTTCATCGTGGTTTTAATTTACATTTTCCTGATGAATAGTGAAGTCACACATCTTTTCATGTGCTTACTGACCACCTTATTTCTTCTGACTCTTTAGTATTTAGGGTTTTGTGACCAGATCATTTTGCTAGAAGATGGGAAAATCTGTGAGAATGGAACACACAATGAGTTAATGCAGAAAAAGAGACACTATGCCCAACTCATCCAGAAGATGCCTGGGAAAGCCACACAGGTGATTTCCATTCCCTCACTCTTCACTCTCCATGGGGAGGAGCATCCCTGCTTCATAGTGTGTGCCTTCTCCCCAGAATGCATTACAGGATACAGCAAAGACAGCAGAGAAGCTAAGAGTGGAAGTCCAGGCCACCTCCCAGGAAGAACTTGTCAAAAAGTGCAGGTGATGGTGCTGGAAAATGGTGAGAGTGTCCACATGCCTGCCTGGGTCCTCCAGAGGTCCTGGCATTTCTTCCTGGACCCCAGATAGGGCCATACTCCTCACTGTTCAGTTTCACTGCCCAGGATCCTAAACATTTATTTCTTTTCTTATTTATTTATTTATTTATTTATTTATTTATTTATTTATTTATTTATTTATTTATTTTTTTATTATGGGTAAAAATCAAAATTCTCACAATACATACAAACATTTGCAAAATGATATATAAATATATATGCATATATGTGTATTTGCTTACAAAAATGTTATTTATATATATATATATATATACATATATTTTAAGAGGTGCTTAGATTACCTAAAATATTACATGGAATCCACTGGGATTCCCATGTTGCCCACCTCCCACACCTCCCACCACATCCAACACAAACATCTCCCACAGTGTGGCCCACCAACCTCAATGAACTTACACATCCTGGAGCCTTGCCACCAACCATAGACCACAGTTCACACTGTAGACCACACTCTCTCCCACTCAGTTATGAGTGGTGTGTGCTGATTTAAAATGGCCTGCATCCATTGCCACAACAGTACTCAGGACAACCTCCAACTCCCAAAGAAGCCCCTGTATTTCAACTGCTCATCCCCTCCCTACCCAAAAACTGTCAAGTGGCCACTGGCTCCACCTCATTGTTATAATTTCTTGCATTGCAAGAATCACCATATGTGAGCAAGAGAATACCATCAAGTCCACTTTAGTCCATAGTTCTTCCCCCAATCCAGAGGCGACTGGGATGGTGATGTCCACTCCACTTCCAAGTGAGAGAGGGCTTATATCCCATGGATATGGTGGGTGGGATGATCCTGCCTGCAGATGTAGGCCCTCTCCATTCTCTGGGATGGCCATTGCCCATCGTTGTCTCCTCACCAGGTGACTTGGATGAGTCCATTGAGCTGTAGGGTAGGAGTTGCAGCTCCACCTAGATTTCATGCACACCTGGCACATAGGTAGGCGGGAGGCTCCAGTCTCTGGAAGTATACCTAAGAAACTCCAGCATCACATGTAGGTTTGAATAGAAGGGACTGGTGAACCATGTGCAGAGAGGACTTATTTGAGTCTAATTCTGTCACTCTCAGGAGCACAGATTCCAAAATAGAACCCACTGATAAGGCATCAGTCTCTGGGGCTATCCCCCCTTATATAGGACCAGGGTGTCTCGAGAGCTCTCAGGAACCCCACTGAGTGGGGTGATAGGCACTTAGATGTTCTATGAGCTCCTACTGAGGTGTGCGTAAGAGTTACCTCTGGGATGACCTCCCGACTCTCTTTGAAGTCTCTTAGCCACTTGAACTCATTTGTCTTTACCATTTCCCCCTTTTATTCAAGGTCTTTTTCCAGTTG